>NW_026844107.1:1719671-1944671 GCF_029531705.1 Pantherophis guttatus
CAGCTGGGATCGTCAGAGGCTTTTAAAAGCATTTTTTTCTGCAACCTCTTCAGCGGAAGAGGTTGTAGGAAAAAAAATGCCTTTAAAAGCCTCTGGCGATCTCAGCTGAGTTGCCTGATCGTCAGAGGCTTTTCAAAGCATTTTTTTCCTGCAATCTCTTCGGCCGAAGACGTTGTAGAAAAAATGCTTTTAAAAGTAAAAAAAAAAAAAAAGTTGGCCACGCCCACCCAGTCACATTACACCCCCCCCACCAAGCCACGCCCACAGAACCGTAGTAACAAATTTTAGATTTCACGCCTGTCCTGAAGGTTTCATTACTTTTAGCAGTCAGGCATCTCCTGGGCAAACTGTGTTATCACCAACCTAGAAGGACACTTTGGTTAGCTTCGTTGGTGCTTCTGACATAAATATAGACAGACCCAACCAGCTTTCATGCCTAAAGCGGGACTAGAACTCACGGTCTCCTAGTTTCTAGCCTCGTGCCTTAATCACTAGATCAAACTGACTCTCTTATTTATTTATTATGGCTTTGGATAGTGGTACACATGATACAAAATGCAAAATAAAACAATCCATACAAGGGGGAAAAAATATAAGTAGTCCTTGAGTTACGACCACAATTGAACCCAACATTTATGTTGCTAAGTGAAACCTTTGCTAAGTGAGTTTGCGATTTTTCTTGCTGGAGTTGTTAAGTGAATCATTGCATTTGTTCAGTTAGTCGCACGGTTGTTTAAGGGAATCTGGCTTCTCCTTTGATTTTGCTTGTCAGAAGGTCTCAAAAGGGGATCACCTGATCCTGTGACACTGGAATTGTCATAAATAAGAACCATTTGCCAAACATCTGAATTTTGATCATGTGACCATGGGGAGGCTGCAATGGTCATAAGCAGTGGTGGGTTTCAAATTTTTTTACTACCGGTTCTGTGGGTGTGGCTTGGTGGGCGTGGCTTGGTGGGCGTGGCAGGGGAAGGATACTGTAAAATCTCCATTCCCACCCCAATCCAGGGGAAGGATACTGCAAAATCCCCATTTCCTCCTGATCAGCTGGGACTCAGGAGGCAGAGAATAGATGGGGGCGGGGCCAGTCAGAATTTTTACTACCGGTTCTCCGAACTACTCAAAATTTCCGCTACCGGTTCTCCAGAACTGGTCAGAACCTGCTAAAACCCACCTCTGGTCGTAAGTGTGAAAAACGATCAGTATGGTCGCAACTTGGAACAGTCACTAAATGAACTGTTGTAAGTGGAGGATTACAGTGGTTAGAGTGCAGCCTTGCAAAAATTACTCAAGCTTGTGATCCACACAGAGATTTTCAATCTGTAAAAGCATTTACGCGTTCAAGTAACACAAAGTGCAATTCTTGCTTGCACTCCCTCAGCAAAGCCAATTGAAAACCAAGTGGTTGCATTCGTTCAATATGCTGGGTTGTTTTAACCTTGGTTTAGAGCTTATTTGTTCTTCGGTTGCTTAGCACCCTGTACCAATCCAACCTCTGGTGAGCTTGCTTAATGTCTTTATATGAAACTGGAGAATGGATTGCCCGGTGAGCAATTTGAGTGTATTGTGTAAACATAGCAGTTTCCGAGAAGATTGATCAGACGGCTTTTTTTTTTTTTTTTAATTTGATTTATATGTCGCCCTTCTCCGGAGACTCAGGGCGGCTCACAATGCGCTAAGCAATAGCCTTCATCCTTTTGTATATTTATACAAAGTCAGCTTATTGCCCCCACAAACTGGGTCCTCAATTTACTCACCTTAGAAAGGATGGAAGGCTGAGTCAACCTTGAGCCTGGTGAGATTCAAACTTACAGTAATTGCAGACAGCTGGTGTTAATCACAATGCTTTTAGTCTGCTGAGCTACCAGGCCCGTCTTGAGGAGGTCTTAAGAGACCTCATTTTCACAACCACTTCAGTTGTCCAGCTTTGAATCTACCACTAAAAATAGATGGCCAGTAGGAGAGCCTTGATAGTACAGTGGTTTAATGCACCCTGTTATTAACACAGCTGCCTGCAATTTCTGCTGGTTCGAATCTCTCCAAGGCTCAAGGCTGACTCAGCCTTCCATCCTTTCTAAGGTAGGTGAAATGAGGACCCAGTTTGTGGGGGCAATAAGCTGACTTTGTATAAAATATACAAAAGAATGAAGGCTATTGCTTAACGCATTGTAAGCCGCCCTGAGTCTCCGGAGAAGGGCGGCATATAAATCAAATTTTTAAAAAAAAGAGGCTTTTTTTCCCGTGTCTTTATGGTGACTAGTAAACAGAGTTTCCAGCTACCTAACTGCAGTGTTCTCATTGGATTTATTGCAATTATCACTTCAACTCAGAGAAGAGAACTGAGTTGTCAGTTAAAGTGTGAACTTGAGAGAAGTTTACTTTAGCCCACATCACACATATTCTGTAAATGGGGCTCTGGGTATCTTACCTGCAGTAGACATTAAAAAAATTCAATAGTTCTCAGTTATATTTACAATGATAGGACAAGTATAGCTATAGGTTCTAGTCAAAACAAGTCAAGAGAGCAGATGGTGTGTTACGGGCGACTTATATAAAAACCAGAGTGTAGGAGAAGAGAAGATAGAAATATAGTGCTGGAAGGGACCTTCGAGGTCTTCTAGTCCAACCCCACCAATTCATTGCAGGTAGTCCTCGACTTACGATCACAACTGAGCCCTGCTGCTAAGTGAAACACTTGTTCAGTGACTTATGCCCCATGTTACAACCTTTGGTGCCACAATTGCTAAGTGAATCACTGCAGTTGTTAAGCGAGGAACATGGTTGTTAAGTGAAGCCGGCTTCCCCATTGACTCTTGATTGTAAGAAGGTTCCCCAAAAGTGATCACACGACCCTGGGATACGGCAACCATCATAAATATGAGTCCGTTTGCCAAGCATCCACATTTTGATCATGTGATTATGGGGATACTGCAGTGGTCGTAAGTGTGAAAAACAGTCAAGAGTCACTTTTTTCAGTGCTGTTGTAACTTTGAATGGTCACTAAATGAACTGTTGCAAATTGAGGACTACCTGTATTCATTAATCCAATTCATTATTTGCAGACATTTAGTAGGACGTTTCTCATATGAATCATAGGGTTGGGTTGGACCCCAGAGGTCTTCTAATCCAACCCCCTGCCCAAGGGAGGAGATCTTATTCCATCCCAGTCAAGTGGCTGTCTAGTCTGTTTTTGAAAACTTCCAGTGATGGAGGACCTACAACTCTGGGGAATCAAAAAAGCTATTCCCCTGATTAATTGTTCCCAGTATCTGAAAATTTCTCCTTAACTTGGGGCAGAGTCAAGAGAGGACTTAGCCTAGAATCGTTACATCTCCACAAATGCTCAAAGTCCAACCCCCTTTGAATTCTGCTGATCCTTTTCTAGCACCAATTTAGTGCTGACCTCCGTATATTGAGCAATAAATCTTAACTGGAATTTATCATATAGCCCTGACTCTTTGTGCCTGACTCTGTGTGTGTGTGTGTGTGTGTGTGTGTGACACCATCACAGTCACCATCTTTGACTCTTTATCATACCCCATGAAACACTTGCAGTTGTTGGGCCTCCTTTTATATACCTTACATACAGACTTTTTTCCCCCCCCTAATGCTAATTCTTGGTGCGGCAGTTGAGTTGGAGAGAGACGGTGTGCAAATATCTTTGGGGAAAAATATATATATTCAGTCTTTTCCACTGGAGGGCAGAATCCACTAGCTAATAATACTCGATGGAAGAAAAAGCTCGTGTCCTGTCCTCCCACCCCGCAATTGAATGCCACTCAGGAAAGCTGTTACAATACACAATTGCTCTAAATTTGTAGTAGCACCTGCACAGCCTTTAAAAGGTGAACGTGCAACCTCCCTCTGCATTTTGAAGAGTGCTCTGAATGCTGTTTAAAACTTACAGGTTTCCCTGTCAATCACGTCTGACTCTAGAGCACAGTGCTCATCTCTTAGCCGAGAGAGCCAACATTGTCTGAAGATGCTTCCATGGTCATGGGGTCATCATGGCTATGCACCGCACAGGGCACGGAACACTGTTTCCTTCCCACCAAAGTGGTATCTATTAATCTATGCATGTTTCAAACTGCTAGGTGGGCAGGAGCTGGAGCAGAAACAGGAGCTCACTCCATTGCGTAGAGCTCGGGTCTTGAACCCGGGCTGTCAGCTCTCCAGCAGACAAGCTCAGTGTCTTTAACCGCTGAGCCATAGCGCCCCCGAATGTTGTTTACAGGTCATCAAAACTGCAAATTGCCCCCAATTAGGAATAGGAAATCTGCCTATGGTCAGAACCTCTACCAATGAACCCCCTTGGGAGGGGGATTAAAAAGGTTTGCTCCATTTGTGAGTTCTAGTCCCGGGCATGAAAGCCAGCTGGGGGACTTGGGACCAATCACCAGGAGAGGGTGAATTCTAGTCCCAGGCACGAAAGCCAGCTGGGGGGGACTTGGGGCCAAATCACCAGGAGAGGGTGAGTTCTAGTCCCAGGCATGAAAGCCAGCTGAAGGGACTGGGGGCCAATCACCAGGAGACGGTGAGTTCTAGTCCCACCGTATACATGAAAGCTGGCTGGGTGGGTGACTTTGGGACAGTCATTCTCTGGACCCTGAAAAAGAGACTTATGATCCATATTCAAAATTACAACATTCCCCCCGGGTCATATGACCACATTTTGTGCGCTGACCCATATTTACAACTGTTGAAGCACCCTCCCATCAGAAAGCCATGATTTATGATTTATTTATTTTTGGCTAGAAATGGACTTTTACTTCCATTTTCCATCCCACCCCAACAACAATGGGTTCACTTAAGGATTGCAACAATCGCTTTACGACGGCTGCAAAAAAAAAAAAAGAAACCCGTCATAAAATTGCTCATAGTTGTGTGGTGATCTGCTTTATGAGCATCACTGCTTACGGCCGAAATGGTGGGCTTAATGATGGTTGTTAAGTCGAGGACTACCTGCAGATCCCCTTCGAGGCGCGGTGACCGGAACTGCCCATAATATTCCAAAATGCGGTTGCACCATTGATTTATATAAGGGCATTATCCTATTGACATCTCTATTTTCAGCACCGTTTCTTATTATCCCTAACTTGCCATGGGCTTTTCCCCCCCCCCAATGGATGCAAAATGTATCGACACCTTCATTGAACTGTTTACCGTTACTCCGAGATTTTTGTTCTCATCAGCCACTGCCTAGCTCCCATCCCCATTACTTTATGCAGCTGCAGATGGGATTTATTTTATTTTTTAAAATTTTTATTTGACACTAATGTGCATCCCTTTACACCTCGCTTTGAACGACATCTGCAATTTTGACACCCACGCCTTTAAATGCGCTCGAAATCCTTTTGGAGCTCTTTGCAACCCGTTATTGTTTTAACCGCTCTGAATAATTTAGTACCATCAACAAGCGTCACTGTTCCATTAAGCTGCACCCGATTCCAGATCATGTAATAAATATATTTAAAAGCAGAGGTCCTAAGACAGATGCCGGAGGACATCACTAGTTACACCCCACGATAGCGAGAGAGGGAACATTTAAACAAGCCAGATAATATTAATAGATATTAGTAGATAAAATTAATAGATATCTACCTATTAGATGGAATTGAGGCCTTTGAACTCTGGTGCTGGAGAAGACTCCTGCAAGTCCCTTGGACTGCAAGGCGATCCAACTGGTCAGTCCTAGAGGAGATCAACCTTGACTGCTCTTTAGAAGGCCAGATCCTGAAGAGGAAACTCAAATCCTTTGGCCACCTAATGAGAAGGAAGGATTCACTGGAGAAGAGCCTAATGCTGGGAAAGATTGAGGGCAAAAGAAGAAGGGGACGACAGAGAACGAGGTGGCTGGATGGAGTCACTGAAGCAGTAGGTGTGAGCTTAAATGAACTCCGGAGGATGGTAGAGGACAGGAAGGTCTGGAGGAACGTTGTCCATGGGGTCGCGATGGGTCGGACACGACTTCGCAACTAACAACAACAACTAGCTATAGATAGAGGAAACTCACATTACAGAGGCATGAAGCCAGAAATTATTCTTTTGCTCATTTTTTTTCATCACTTAAAGAGCTGTTTTAAATATCTTTTCTGTTAAGCATTTTGGCAGCTGCTAAAACCAAATGAGAAAAATTTTCCAAGCACGATTCTCAAACAGTTCCTTGTAGCAAGTTTTATAAAGACGACAAGCTTGGGTGGTGTTACAAAAATTCAAGCCCTGAACTATTTCCCATTTGGGATTAATGTATAAAATCGAGGCAAGACGCAAGAGTGAAAATTCTCTGATAGTCTTTCTAGCATTTTTCCTTTAATCTAGAGAGGTGGCAGCTTTTTTCATGGATAACAGCGAATTTCCGTAGATAACAGAGAATTTTCATGGATAAGAGACAATACGGGTAGTCCTCGAGTTATGACCACAATTGAGCCCCAAATGTATGTTGCTAGGTGAAACATTTGTTAAGTGAATTTTGCCCCTTTTTTACGACTTTTCTTGCCAACGTTGTTAAGTGAACCATTGCATCTGTTAAGTTAGTAACCCAGTTGTTAAGTGAATCTACATTCCCCATGTTTTGCTTGTCAGAAGGTCGCAAAAGCTGATTACGTGACCCCCGGGACACTGCAACGGTCATAAATACGAACCACTTGCCAAGCATCTGAATTTTGATCACGTCACCATGGGGATGCTGCAATGGTCATAAATGTAGAAAAATGGTCATAAGTCACTTTCTTCCGTGCCGTTATAACTTTGAATGGTCACTAAATGAACTGTTGTAAATCTAGAACTACCTGTACTGCATCCACTTTTCGTCACCACGATACATAGAAGATGCTATCTAACAAAATGAAATTCAAGGGTGAAAAATGAAGGAAGGAAGATCCACCCACCATTGAGGAATGGACACTAAAAGTTGTGCATTTGGCAGAGATGGCAAAAATTTCATCATACCTTAAAGACCATTCAAATGAAAGATATATATCGGAATGGAGACGATGGATTGACTATATACAAAAAAAGTATCCGAACAAGAAGATACATATAGCTTATGAATGAAATAATTTTTAACTAGTTTATGTTTATAGTTTTTTGAGTTATAAGGAGTTAAAGACTTAGGGAGAATATGAATGCAATAATTTGTTAGCATATTTTAGCTTTATGTTTGTGAATGCTATACCCTGTGCTTGTTCTGGGAAGTCTAGGGAGGGGGGTGGGGGGGGGGGGAGGGGAAGGGGGGTGGGAGGCAGGGGGGGGGGGGGGGGGTTGAGGGGGGAAGGGTGGGGGGGAGAAAATGTTTGTGTTTCCTATAAAACTTTTTAATAAAAAAAAATGGAAGGTTCTACATTTAGGCAAGAAAAATAAAATGCACAGGTACCGTATATGTGGTACCTTGCTCAATAGTAGTAACTGTGAGGGGGATCTTGGAGTCCTAGTGGACAACCATTTAAACATGAGCCAGCCGTGTGCAGCAGCTGCCAAAAAAGCCAACACAGTTCTAGGCTGCATAAACAGAAGGATAGAATCAAGATCCTATGAAGTGTTCATACCACTTTATAATGCCATACTTAGAATACTGCATTCAGTTTTGGTTGCCATGATGTAAAATAGATGTGGAGACTCTAGAAAGAGTGCAGAGAAGAGCAGATAAGATGATTAGGGGACTGGAGGCTAAAACATATGAAGAATGGTTGCAGGAACTGGGTAGGTCTAGTTTAATGAAAAGAAGGACTAGGGGAGACATGATAGCAGTCTTCCAATATCTCAGGGGCTGCCCCAAAGAAGAGGGAGTCAAGCTATTCTCCAAAGCCCCTGAGGGCAGGACAAGAAGCAATGGGTGGAAACTCATCAAGGAGAGAAGCAACTTAGAACTAAAGAGAAATTTCTTGACAATGAGAACAATTAATCAGTGGAACAACTTGCCTGCAGAAGTTCTGAATGCTCCAACACTGGAAGTTTTTAAGAAGATGTTGGATAACCATTTGTCTGAAGTGGTGTAGGGTTTCCTGCCTAAGCAGGAGGTTGGACTAGAAGACCTCCAAGGTCCCTTCTAAACTCTTTGTTATTCTATTCTTTCTATTCTATAATGTGGAGAGCCTGGAAAGTGTGCAGAGAAGAGCAAGAAAGATGATTAGGGGACTGGAGGTTAAATTGTATGGAGAACGTTCAACTCTAGTTTGAGAGACCTAGGTATGTCTAACTTACTGAAGAGAAGGACTAGGGGGGACAGGATAGCTGTCTTCCAGTACCTGAGGGGCTGTCACAGAGAAGAGGGGATTGACTTATTCTCCAAAAGCACCAGAGGGCAGGACGAGAAGTAATGGATGGAAACTTGTCAAAGAGAGATCCAACCTAGGAGAAATTGTCATGAAGTGAGAGCAATGAACGGAACAGCTTTCCTCCCAGAGTTGTGGATGCTCCATCACCGGAGTTTTTCAAGGACAGACTGGACAACCATTTGACTGGGATTGTTTTAAGGTCTGTCTTGGACTAGAAGACCTCCAAGGTCCCTTCCATTCTATTTTTTCTAGTTGACGCCTTGCCCAATAGTCTCCTGAATCTTTTATCAGTCCAGAAACTGACCGTCTCCTTTACACTACAATTGTCATGTTTCCTGCCTCACTGCGGAGAGAAACCCTACGGCCAATTTTTCCGTGTGCTTAGCGGGGGGGGGGGGGGCTCAGGGACCCAGGAAAAGCAAGTTCCCCCGCTCTCTTCAACCTCTCTTACAATGAAACCCAGCTTGCACTTTGCAATTCGCAACGATCCGTTTCCTTGGCCAGGATCCAAAACATACATCCCCAAAAACAAAATATTTCTATTTAGTTCCAAACAAGCCAAAGGGCCCATCATCCTTCCCATTAGCGCTTTGGCTGAAGTTTTGGCAATTACCTAGTTCCCAAAGTTAACTGGGTCCAGTTTGTAATTCTTGGCTGCAGGACAAATCAAGCATCCCATCGTTCAGGAATTCTCTTGAAATATAAAAGCCAGTGCTGAGACTGAAGGAGCGGTTTTGTGGTTGTGCTCGTAAATACACACACACACACACACACACACACACACACACAGGCTGTTCTACAATTCTGCTCTGAATCACTGCACCCAATGCTGTGTGATTAATGAGAATACTGTCAGCATTCTGATGCTGCCATAAAAAGACGAGGCTTGCCTTTTCAACTACTTATTTTCTCTGTAGATAATATCCCCTAGGAGATGGGACGGGGTGAGGTCAGAAGCTGGGGAGACTGACTTGGAAGATGGCCAATGAGAAGATGAGAATTGGGGAACGGAAAGGGAAGGGTTTGGGGGTCAGAGGGTTAGTATCGGCTACGACGAAGTCAGGGCCAGATCTGTTGTACTCAATAAATGGAATATTTCGGCAAAGATTAATTGTTTGGGAGCGCAATTTATTTGAGATGACATCGAAACCTGACAAATACTTAATACGTCTGTAGAGATTCTCAGTCATCCCAAAAGTGCTTTTTTTCAGAAGGCAACTTTCTTGTTTTTTTTTTTTCTTTTGAAGACGTTTCGCTTCTCATCCAAGAAGCTTCTTCAGCTTTGACTGGATGGTGGGTAACAGAAGGATTTATATTCCTTGCAGACAGCTGGTCATTTGCATCCTTTTAGAAGGTTGTTGAAGCACTTGGAGACTTTTAGCTATACAATTTTGAATGAAGACCCTTTGAATGGTGTGGGAGTAGGAAGGCATTTCCAGAGGAAAAAAATTGCAGACTACAGGAACCATTTGCACTACTCAGATGACCCCCGAGGACACAGACAAACCTCCAAGTGGCCTCAACAACTCTCTAAAAAGAATGCAAATGACCAGCTGCCTGCAAGGAGCATAAAACCTTCCATTCCCCACCATCCAGTCAGAGCTGAAGAAGCTTCTTGGATGAGAAGCAAAACATCTTCAAAAGAAAGAAAGACCAATTGCCTCCTGAAAAAAAGCACCTTTGGGACAACCATGACCTGGATGACGGAGAATCTCTACAGACTTTTCGCCAGTGGGGAAATTCAAATTTTTTTACTACCGGTTCTGTGGGCGTGGCTTGGTGGGCATGGTGCGGCTTGGTGGACGTGGCTTGGTGGGCATGGTGTGGCTTGGTGGACGTGGCTTGGTGGGCCTGGCAGGGGAAGGATACTGCAAAATTTTCATTCCCTCCCCGCTCTGGGGCCAGCCAGAGGTAGTATTTGCCGGTTCTCCGAACTACTCAAAATTTCTGCTACCGGTTCTACCGAACCTGTCAGAAGCTGCTGGATTTCACCCCTGCTTTTAGCCATACAATTTGGGATGAACACTCTTTGAATGGTGTTGGGAGGAAGAATGGATTTCTAGAGGAAAAAAAATTGCAGATTATAGGAACCCTGAGAACTACTCAGGTGACCCTGAGGACACAGATGAACCTCCAGGTGGCCTCAAGGAGACTCTAAAAGGATGCAAATGACCAGCTGTCTGCAAGGAGTATAAATCCTTCCGTTCCTCACCATCCAGTCAGAGCTGAAGAAGCTTCTTGGATCAGAAGCAAAACGTCTTCAAAAGAAAAAAACAAGAAAGTAAATTTGCCTCCTGAAAAAAAGCACCTTTCGGATTCCATTGGGAAGATTTCTCTTCTTTGCCCCACCCAACCCTAGAGGTCTTCTTGTTGCCAGAAATTGTGTTCCAGAAAGGAAGAGCAATCTGAGGATTAGTTTTTAGGGGGTGTGTGTGATATACAGGTAGTCCTCAATTTATGACCACAATTGAGCTAAACATTTATGTGGAACTAAGTGAAACATTTGTTAAGTGAACATGCTCCATTTTGCAACTTTCCTCGCCTCCTTTGTTCAGCGAATCACTGCCGTTCTTAAATTAGTCGCACGGTTGTTAAACGGATCTGGTTTCCCCATGGACATTGCTTGTCAGAAGGCCGCAAAAGGAGATTGCATGACCCCGGGATGCTGCGACGTCATAAATGTGAATCAGTAGCCAAGCCTCTGAAGCAGAGGTGGGTTTCAGCAGGTTTTGACCCGTTCTGGAGAACCGGTAGCAGAAATTTTGAGTAGTTCAGAGAACTGGTAGTAAAAATTCTGATTGGCCCCCATCTATTCTCTGCCTCCCGAGTCCCAGCTGATAAGGGAGGAAATGGGGATTTTGCAGTAATCTTCCCCTGGAGTGGGGTGGGAATGGAGATTTTACAGTATCTTTCTCCTGCCACGCCCACCAAGCCACGCCCACCAAGCCACACCCACAGAACCGGTAGTAAAAAATTTTGAAACCCACCACTGCTCTGAAGGTAAATCATGTGACCCTGGGGATGCTGCAAAGATCGTAAGCGTGAAAAATGGTCATAAGTCCCTTTTTCAGTGCCATTGTAATTTTGAACCAGGGGTGAAATGCTACCAATTTGCTCCGGTTTGGGCGAACCGGTAGTTTAAAAAAAAAGCTACCAGTTCGTCTGAACCGGTATTTCCGACAATCAGCTGTGCTGCACGGTTTATATTAGCTAGAAAGAGAGAGCGCAAACAACCAGATGACTGCCAAGAAACAGGATCCCTCCGTCTCCCCTAACAGCCTGCCAGAACCGATGAAGCTTCTTAGATGAGAAGCGAAATGTCTTCAAGCAGGGGTGGGTTCTAAATTTTTTTTACTACCGGTTTTGTGGGCGTGGCTTATTTTGTGGGTGTGGCTTGGAGGTCATGTGACTAGGTGGGCGTGGCTAGCTGGTCAGAGTCATTTCTGGAAGGTCCTCGCACTTACGACCAGTCCTCGCACTTACGACCCGACTCATTTGTTTGCTTTTAACACTGATCAGCTGTAGGATGGCCCTTTGAAGCCCCGCGGCAAGAGTTTAAACAGTTTTTTTCCCTTTAGTCATCAGCTGGGACTCAGGAGGCAGCAGTAGATTGGGGGTGGGACCAAATAAAAGGTAAGAATAACGTGGGGGGGTGGGGGGGTGGGAGGGCGGGGGGGAGAACCGGTTCGGTGACGTCATATCATCACCGCTACCGGCTCGGCCGAACCGGACCGAACCAGGAAGAACCCACCACTGTCTTCAAGGGATAAAAAAAGAAAGTCCAGTTGCCTTTTGAGAAAGCACCTTTGAGACATTTCAACTAAGGCATATTTCTTTTAAATGAAAATGCAATAAATCATGAGTAAGTCAAGACACCTTCTCAATGGCTGGGAGCTAAAATTGGCACTGTTTTGCTTGCCTAGAACCTGGCAAAGCTTCCAACCAATTTTAATTGTCCTAAGCAGGGATGGGCTTCTGGTTAAGGAGAACCTCGAGCTAAGATTCTGTGCAGTTCAGAGAACCCTCAAATCCCACTCCTGGATGGCCCTGCCCACCCAACCCCACCCCGCCTCTCCCAGGAGTCCCCACATGCCCCATTTTGGATGCAGGTAAGGGCAGGGTGCACGTGGAGGCTCGGGGAGGGCGAAAAACAGGCCTGCTGGAAGTTTGGGAAGGCCGGAAATGGGCCTGTTTCCGGCCTCCAGAGGGCCTCCAGAGCCTGGGGAGGCCATTTTCGCCTTCCTGGAGGCTCAAGAAAAGCCTCTGGAGCCCGGGGAGGGCAAAAACAACCCCCTCATGGTGCAGGAGGCCAACTAGCCACGCCCACCCAGCAACCGAGCAGAGAACCCCTTTCTAAAATTTTTGAAGCCCACCCCTGGTCCTAAGTAAAGAATAGTTAGAGAGCAAGTGGGGAATTTAAGGACTGGGCTGTTCCAAGTCCTGTTTTCTACCGACACGTACAAGAATTCCCAGATACAGATAATTTTAATTAACAGCTTGTCCATTAATAGAAACGACAAAGTCGAGATTGTTCAGGGTAGGGGGGGGGGTTGAAGGGGAGTGAGAATTAGTCCACTGATAATAACAAAAGTTTCTGCCTCCCAATTATCCAGAGGCGATGCAATTTCACTGTCGTACAGAAGAAAAGAGTCAAATATGTGTTTTCCAAATGGTCTCTTCATAGTCCCAGCGGAGTGAAGATAGGGTTTGGGTGGGGAGGAGAGAGAAAGAAGGAAATATTCATTCATTCATAACAAAACCTAGAAATCCACTAATGAGGCATTGTCTGAGCAGATGCCAGCAAGCCTGAAGCACCAAGTAGAGGATAGTGAGTGATCCCATGGAGGCGTGCTCTTTTAAAGTGGAAGGCATCTCCCATTCCTTGGCTGCCAACAGCACCCGGCCGAACATTTGGCGTTTCAGTTGTGGATGGATACTTCCTGCCTGTCCGGTGGCTGAATCCTTGTCACTTACGCAGGCCTAGGAAAAAATGTGAACACAAAAGAGTTTAGAAGAGGGGACCCCAGAGTGAGAGACAGCCAGCCATCTGTACGCTTTGCCACCATTCAAGAAATGTTGACGCAACATCATAATCTCCTGGAAGGTCTTAATGTATGCCAAGGATGTGTAAAGATACGGGAAGATGGTTTTGGGAGACAGGAGGAAGAGCTGCAGACAAGACACCATCAGACAAGTGTGTGACCTAGGCTTCCCCAAAAAGCACGAAGCTTTTGTCTTGGTCCTGACAAAACCCCTTTTATTAAACGAATGTGAATTCCTCTCATTCGCCTTCAGCAAAGGCCTCGCAAACAGCCTTTCAAAGGTGAACTTATGACCACAGACCTTATCTAGCTTGGAAACCTGCCATGTAAATATTCTCCAAACTTGCAGTGCTGTGCAAGGAAAGACTTGGCACAGAGTCTCGACGGATTCATACTCCTGAACCGAACGACCAAACGACCGAATTGTTTCCTACAAAAGCCCACTCACCTTTTGCTCCTGTTTTATTTCCTATGGGAGGGGCCATTCATTGTCCACCTGTGGCTTTACTCCCGAGTCGACCCTGATTTTTTAGCTGTTCTTTTCTTCTGGCAGCTCTGCGCACACCGAGAACAGGCTCCAGCTGTTCCTGTGCCTCACTACTGTCTAACTCCGGAGGCAGCTGATAACTGCCAGACGGCCTTGGCCCCTTTTCTGCCTCCGACGCAGAGCCCTCATCCGAGCCTCCCCCGGCCTCCAGGACTGGCCCATGTTCCTCCCCAACCTCCTCACTGTCCGACTCTGCTGCTAGCTCCGCTGGCTGCTGGCGGGCCATAACAAAGTGGCAGCTAAATCCGCAGAAGGAAGGAGGGCATGGCAAACATCTCAGAAGGGATCCTCCCTAATACCTTGGAGGTGAGAAGGAGAAGGGGAGAAATGTACTTTCAGACTTACGAGGCTGCTGCCAGTCTTGTGAGGCAGTCCAGATTAAAACGCACTCGAAATCCAGAAGTATTAAGTCTAAATTTATTGTAATGTTACCTTAACAGAATCTTGCAGATTCTTAAAAAAAAAAAAATCTCTGACAGAATAACAGAGTTGGGAGGGACTTTCGAGGTCTTCTAGTCCAACCCTCTGCTCAAGCGGGAGATATTTTAATTGGTTTTAAATGTGGGATTTTAGATTTGGGGGTTTTATAATTGAGCCAATTATTTAATAATTTTAATTATTTAAATTTTGTCTGTCTTTGTGCTTTTAATCAGGCTGTACATCGCCCTGAGTCCTTCGGGAGAAGGGCGGTATAGAAATAAAATAATAATAATAATAATAATAATAATAATAATAATAATAATAATAATTATTATTATTATTATTATTATTATTATTATTATTATTATTATTATATCATTTCAGACAAAATTTGTCCAGTCTCTTCTTGAAAACCTCCAGTGATGGAGCATCCACAACTTCTGGAGACAAGCAGTTCCACTGGTTAATTGTTCTCACTATCGGGGAATTTTCCAGGTTGGTCCTCTCCTTGATTGGTTTCCATCCGTTGCTTCTTGTCCTGCCTTTTGATGCTTTGGAGATAGAGTGACCCCCCCCTCTTCTTTGTGGCAGCTTCTGAGATATTGGAATGCCAGCAAGCCCGAAGCATCAAGTAGAGGATAGTGATTCCATGGAGGTGTGCTCTTTAAAGTGGAACAATTAATCAGTGGAACAGCTTGCCTCCAGAAATTGTGGATGCTTCAACACTGGAAGTTTTTAAGAAGAGATTGGATAACCATTTGTCTGAAATGGTATAGGGCCGTGATGGCGAACCTATGGCACGGGTGCCACAGGTGGCACGTGGAGCCATATTAGTGGGCACGCGAGCTCAGCTCCGCACGCATGCGTGCGCCAGCCAGCTGATTTTTGGGCCTTCTGGGCCCACTAGAAGTCAGGAAACACACTGTTTCCGGCCTCCGGAGGGCCTCCGGGGGGCTGGGGAAGGCCGTTTTTGCCCTCCCCAGGCTCTTAGAAAGGCTCTGGAGCCTGGGGAGAGCAAAAAACGGGCCTATCAGGCCCACTGTGCCATCACATGCCAAAAGCGGGGGGAGCACGGGGGGGGCGCATAGAATTATGGATGTGGGCACGCGTGTGTGCGACCACATCACGCTCCCCCCGCTTTTGGCATGTGATGGCAAAAAGGTTAGCCATCACTGGTATAGGGTTTCCTCCCTAAGCAGGGGGTTGGACTAGAAGACCTCCAAGGTCCCTTCTAACTCTGTTATTCTATTCTCTTTTCTCTCTCTCTCTCTCTTTTTTTAAAATTTGATTTATATGCCGCCCTTCTCCGGAGACTCAGGGCGGCTTACAATGCGCTAAGCAATAGCCTTCATCCTTTTGTATATTTATACAAAGTCAGTTTATTGCCCCCACAATCTGGGTCCTCATTTCACCTACCTTAGAAAGGATGGAAGGCTGAGTCAACCTTGAGCCTGGCGAGATTCGAACCTGCAGTAATTGCAGGCAGCTGGTCTTAATAACAGGGTGCTTTAGACCACTGTACTACCAAGGCTCATTTTCATTCTTATTCTTATTCTTATTCTTATTCTTATTCTTATTCTTATTCTTATTCTTATTCTTATTCTTATTCTTATTCTTATTCTTATTCTTATTCTTATTCTATTCCATTCCATTCTATTCTTCTATTTTCTGCCGAGTTTTGCAACCGTGAAGTCACTTTATTGTGAAAACCCAAAGATCCAGCCAGGATAAACGATGGGGTTTTTTTTTCTTCTCCCTCTCTCCTTCCACTCTCCTCATTTTGCAGCACCCTTAGGAGACCGTTAGTCATGCAAGAAAGAATTGTGCTCCGCTAAAGTCATCATAATACGTGCAAGGATTTATTCACCGGAAACCTGCAAGCATTAGAGGAGAGAAAACTCCTGCCGGTCAGTTTGCTCCGTGCAGCGTCTCTGCGGTCTTCCAGGGCAGGTTTTGCAATTGGCAGCCCATCTGCTAAAGGCTGCACTTTCTGTTCCCCACAGAAGGGAATCACTCAGTGTCAAACCCGCAGCTCCTTATTATGCTCGATTCTCTTGGTTGCGTCAGTGAGCGATGCTTAATTGCCAGCCATCGTACCTCCGAGAAGGCATTTTTACAGGGTCCTTTTTACCGCCGTACTCGGGGCTCATACGTTTCCAGGATGTAAGCACGACTCTGGGCCGCAGGGATTCTTAATCACCAACGTTGTTATGCCATCTTGCTTGCAAAACCATCGGCCACCTTCCTTTTTACCTCTCCCTGGTTCCTTAAGCCCATCTTTTCTTCCTATACTTCGGCCCCGACCAGAGATGGTATTTAACCGGTTCGGACCAGTTTGGGAGAACCAGTAACAGAGATCGCGGCACCCACCTGCCCCGCCACTGTGCCGTCATATTTAGGCACATTTTTAAGGCCAGGTGCATGCGGAGAAGGGGCACGTTAGAGCAAAGCGCATGTCCGGACAGCCGGGCGCATGTGGGGAAGGTGCACACACGCACGAAGCTCGTATGCGCATGCACGGCGAACCGGTAGTAACAAAATGTGAAACCCACTGCTGGCCCTAACCTTCTTTCTCCTCTGGATGAGTAAAGCAAACAGCTTTGCCATTGCTCCACAGAGGCATTGTGTATCCCCACTTTGCATGAAAAATCAATATTTAATCTCTGGCTGCATCCCATTCAAATGAGGAGCAATTTGGAAGGTATACAATCCTGAAACTCAAGGAGTATTTATCTCCTTTTTTTAAAAAAATTTGATTTATATGCCGCCCTTCTCTGGAGACTCAGGGCGGCTTACAATGCAATAGCCTTCATTCAGCCTTCATAGCCTACAATGCAATAGCCTTCATTCAGCCTTCATATTGGCAATAGCCAATAGTTAAGCAATAGCCTTCATTCTTTTGTATATTTTATACAAAGTCAGCTTATTGCCCCCATAACTGGGTCCTCATTTCACCTACCTTAGAAAGGATGGAAGGCTGAGTCAACCTTTTCACCATTCTAGGACAGAGGTATCAAACTCAAGGCCTACGGGCCAGATCCGACCCATTGGGGAGCTTAGATCTGCCCCGTGGGGCCACCCTGAAAACAGCGAAGTGCCTCTGCCAGCGGAAATGCCGTTCAGGAGGGCCACGTTATGTCCCTCCCAGGCTCAGTTTTCAGCTGCCAGAGCCTCCTGCAACCCCCTGACAGCGATTCTGCCTTTATTATTTTTACAAATGACTCAAGGCAGCAAACATATCTGATGCACCTTCTTTCTCCTATTTTCCCCACAACCAACAATCCTGTGAGGTGGCTTGGGCTTAGAAAGAGATGGAATGAGCTCCCCCCCGGAGATACGGAGGATCCCGGATCTGTACACCTTCCGCCGCGCTTTGAAGACCTTTTTATTCCACCAGGCGGGCCTGGCCTAATGTTTTCCCTCTTTTCTTTTTAATATGCAAATTTTAATCTGTTTTTTTAAATGATTGGGGTGTTTTAATTTGTCTGGGCCAAATTGTTTAATTCGATTTTATCCTGTTTTTTTAAATTTTGTATTTATGTATTTTACTGTTTGGCTGTTCACCGGCCTGAGTCCTTCGGGAGTAGGGCGGTATACATATCAAATAAAGATAAAGATAAAGATGATAAAGATAAAGATGATAAAGATAAAGATAAAGATGATAGATAAAGATAAAGATGATAGATAAAGATAAAGATAAAGATGATAAAGATAAAGATAAAGATGATAGATAAAGATAAAGATAAAGATGATAGATAAAGATAAAGATAAGATGATAGATAAAGATAGATAAAGATGATAAAGATAAAGATGATAAAGATAAAGATGATAAAGATAAAGATAAAGATAAAGATGATAAAGATAAAGATAAAGATAAAGATGATAAAGATAAAGATAAAGATGATAGATAAAGATAAAGATAAAGATGATAGATAAAGATAAAGATAAAGATGATAAAGATAAAGATAAAGATAAAGATGATAAAGATAAAGATAAAGATAAAGATGATAGATAAAGATAAAGATAAAGATGATAGAGATAAAGATAAAGATAAAGATGATAAAGATAAAGATAAAGATGATAAAGATAAAGATAAAGATAAAGATAAAGATGATAAAGATAAAGATAAAGATAAAGATAAAGATAAAGATGATAAAGATAAAGATAAAGATGATAGATAAAGATAAAGATAAAGATGATAGATAAAGATAAAGATAAAGATGATAAAGATAAAGATAAAGATAAAGATGATAAAGATAAAGATAAAGATAAAGATGATAAAGATAAAGATGATAAAGATAAAGATAAAGATAAAGAAAGAGTGACTGGTCCAAAGTCACCCAGCCCGCTTTCATGGCTAAAGCAGGATTTGAACTCATGGTCTGCCACTTTCTAGCCCAGTGGCCTAACTACCAGACCAATCTGGTTTGAAACCCTGCTTTGATTCTCCCAATCACTGGCTTTTTCATTTTCTCATAACTACCATGAGAAGCTAAGGGAGACTAATAAGATCAAAAAACTCCTGTCCTATTACTTTGGTCCAGTGGTGGGATTCAAATAATTTAACAACTGATTTGGCTAGGGTCAGGTAGGCCGTTGTGGGAGGCGTGGCCCATCCCTGTCTTCCAGCTCTACTGCACATGTGGGACGAGCCTCCCGCGATGGCCAGCCTGACCCTGAGTGAACTGGTTGTTAAATTACAACCCCCTCCTTTATCAAAGTGGATTCTGGGTGCTGCGCTGCAATGGAGAAACGGGAAACGGAGCGGCTGGCACGAGGAAAGGAGGAGGAGTAGGGAGAAGAAAGAGGGAAAGCGGCCTTCTCCTTCGCTCACGCCGGCTGCTCAGGGGTGGGATTCAGCCGGTTCGGACCAGTTCGGGGCAGGGGTGGGTTCTAAAATTTTTTTACTACCAGTTCTGTGGGCGTGGCTTATTTTGTGGGCATGGCTTGGTGGGGGGTAATGTGACTGGGTGGGCATGGCCAACATTTTTTAAAAAAAACTTTTAAAAGCATTTTTTCTACAACCTTAAGAGGTTGCCGAAAAAATTTCTTTCAGAAGCCTCTGACGATCAGGCAACTCAGCTGGGATCACCAGAGGCTTTTAAAAGCATTTTTTCCCCTACAACCTCTTCGGCCAAGAGGTTGTAGAAAAAATGCTTTTAAAAGCCTCCGACGATCCCAGCTGAGCCGCGCGATCATCACAGGCTTTTTTTTTTTACTTTTAAAAGCATTTTTTCGGCGGAAAAGGTTGTAGAAAAAATGCTTTTAAAAGTTAAAAAAAAAGTCTCTGATGAGGTGGGCGGGGTAAGCGAGTGGCAACCGGGCTGGGGACCGGTTCAGGGGTGTGGCCAGCCAATGTTATTACCGGTTCTCTGAATTACTACAAATTTTTACTACCGGTTCTTGTGAACCGGTGCGAACCGGAAGCAACCCACCACTGGTTCAGGGGAACCGGATGTAAATTTTAATCTGGTTCGTCGAACCAGTAGTTGCAAGGACTGGCTGACCCCACCCACCCTGCCCCTCCCCTCCACATGGAGTCTCCACGTGGCCCATTTTGGATGCCAGGTAAGTGCAGGGCCCACATGGAGGCTCTAGAAGGGCGAAAAACGGGCCTATCGGACATACCAGAGCCCAGGGGAGGCCGTTTTTGCCCTCCCAGAGCTTCAAAGAAAGCCTCTGGAGCCTGGGGAGGGCAAAAAGCCCCCCCCCCACCGTGGTGCAGGAAGCTGACTAGGCCACGCCCCCATGGCCACGCCCACCCAGCAACCGGGCAGAGACCCGGTTGCTAAAATTTGCCACTCCCACCCGTGCAGCTGCTCCATTGCCCGTTTCTCCATTGCAGCAGAGCGCTGCACCGCGGAGCTTGTCCCACCCACCACTGCCCAGATGCCCTCGCTTCCCCCCAAGCAATTCTTGCAGCATGAGTGTGTTTCCGGGCTGGGCAAATGTGATGAGAGACAGCCCAGCCTGTGCTGATGGTTTCCAGCCCATGCACTGATGGCTTTGACAAAAGCCACATCTGATAATCCCATAGCCAGCAAGCTTGGAAGCTGCTTTTGGCCAGAGAAAAATGGTCTTCCGCCATTCTTCAGAGCTATCAGTGGCCATCTGAAGGGCTTCCTGGAGATAAGCCTTGGCGGAAGCCAGTTTGACTCCATGCTGTGCATCTCGCCATGGAAGCAGACTGTATTTCTCTGGCCAAGTTTCTTATGAAGCTGGCAGCTTCAGATCCATACAGCATCCGGATGTTTTTCCCAGGGTTACTATTGGTTTCTGTTTTAAAAAATAAGCTGCTCAGATCCAGCACATAGGAAGGAGGGCTGTTTCTGTAACCAGAGTCCACAACTACCAAGCAAGAACCTTTCTAGTACTTTCCTTCTTTCCTTCCTCTTTCTTTCTTTCTCTCTCTCTCTCTCTCTCTCTCTTTTTTTTTTTTGCTTTAATTTATATGCCGCCCTTCTCCGGAGACTCAGGGCGGCTTACAATGCGTTAAGCAATAGCCTTCATACTTTTGTATATTTATACAAAGTCAGCTTATTGCCCCCACAAACCGGGTCCTCATTTCACCTACCTTAGAAAGGATGGAAGGCTGAGTCAACCTTGAGCCTGGTCAGATTCGAACTTGCAGTAATTGCAAGCAGCAGATGTTAAATACAGTGCTTTAGTCCACTGTACTACAGGCTCTACAGGCTTCTTCTTTCTTCCCATCTACTTCCTTCCTCTCCTCCCTCCCTCCAATCTTCCTTCCTCCCCTCTTCCCTTCCTTTCCTCTCTCCTTCCCTCATTTCCTTCCTTCCTGCCTGCCTTCCTCCTTCCCTCCCCTCTCTTCCCTTCTCTTCCTCCCTCCTTTCCTCCTTTCCTTCCTGCCTGTCTCCCTCCCTCCCCTCCCCTCTTCCCTTCCTCCTTCCCTCATTTCCTTCCTTCCTGCCTTCCTCCCTCCCTCCCCTCCCTTCCCTTCCTCCCTCCTTCCCTCATTTCCTTCCTTCCTTCCTGCCTGCCTACCTTCCTCCCTCCCCTCCCCTCTCTTCCCTTTCTCCCTCCTTCCCTCATTTCCTTCCTGCCTGCCTGCCTGCCTTCCTCCCACCCTCTCTCCCTTTCTTCTTACTTCCCATTTACCTCCTCCTCCCTCCTTTCCCCACTTCCCTCCCTCCAATCTTCCTTCCTACCTCCCCTCCTCCTCCCCTCCCCTCTCTTCCCTTCCTTCCTCCCTTCCCTTCTTTCCCCTTCCTTTTCCCCTTCCTTCCCTCCCTCCCTCCCTCCCTTCTTCCCATCTCCTTCCTTCCTGCCTCCCCCTTTCCCCTTCTTTTCCTTTTTTTCCTTTCCTTCCTTTTCCTTTCCGTTCTTTCTTTCTTTCTTTCTCCAAATCCCACACTGCTAGAGCTCTGTCAAATTAGCTCAGCCTGCTCCTTCTCTTTCGCATTAAATGCCGGGCCTAGAAGAGAATGCAAGAGGAATGCAATTGAGGTGCCAAAGGCCTTACTGGCTTTGCATTCCATCCAGCTAATTCAGAAGAGGGCAGCTGGGTTACAGCAATATCCCGCATTCTGCCTCGTTTATTTATTAATCACGTTCGTTTGCCACCCACCTTGCCACCAGGAGATTCTTCCTGACCTGCTCTGTTGTAAATTTTGCCAAGTGCATTTGCAGAAGCAGAAGCTGCTCCCTCTCCCCAGAGTATTTATAGGGTCCCTGAAAATTTGGATGGTCTTCTTGTACTGTATTGCAAAGTGAGCGGATAACGTTATGAATTGTACTTTTGCCTCTTTTTTTTCTTTTTTTCCCCCAGTATTCTAGGCATATTCTTATTTATTAGATTTTTATCCTGCCTTTAGTATTTTATAAGTAATACTCCTTCCTCCTCCTGTTTTCCCCACAACAACCCTGTGAGGTAGGTTAAGAGCCGCGGTGGCGCAGTGGTTAGAGTTCAGTACTGCAGGCTGCTTCTGCTGATCACCGGCTGCCAGCAGTTTGGCAGATCGAATCTCAGCAGGTTCCAGGTTGGCTCAGCCTTCCATCCTTCCAAGGTGGGTAAAATGAGGACTTAGATTGTTGGGGGCAAGAGGCTGACTTTGTAAACCGCTTAGAGAGGGCTGTTAAAGCACTGTGAAGCGGTATATAAGTCTAAGTGCTATTGCTAATTGGGTTGAGAATGAGTGACTGGTCCCCAAATCACCCAGCTGACTTTCATAGCTAAGGTGGGACTAGAACTCACTGTCTCCCAGTGATTGGTCCAAAGTCACCCGGCCAGCTCTCATATCTATGGCAGGACTTAAATTCACTGTCTCCCAGTCATCCGGACAGCTCTCATATCTAAGGCAGGACTAGAATTCACTGTCTCCCAGTGATTGGTCATCCAGCCAGCTCTCACAACTATGGCAGGACTAGAATTCACTGTCTCCCAGTGATTGGTGCAAAGTCATCCGGACAGCTCTCAATTCTAAAGCAGGACTAGAATTCACTGTCTCCCAGTGATTGGTGCAAAGTCATCCGGACAGCTCTCATATCTAAGGCAGGACTAGAATTCACTGTCTCCCAGTGATTGGTCATCCAACCAGCTCTCACAACTATGGCAGGACTAGAATTCACTGTCTCCCAGTGATTGGTGCAAAAGTCATCCAGCCAGCTCTCATATCTAAGGCAGGACTAGAATTCACTGTCTCCTGGTTTTTTATACCAGCACATTCACACTACACCAAATTGGCTCTATCTCTTCTATCCATTATGCACCTCAGTAACCACATTCTTACACTGCGTCTGAAGTTATAACCATAATTTGCTGATTTTTTAATTTCTTTCTTAACCATCATTTGAGCAGGTTATAAGTGAAAGAATCTGTGGAACCTGCTAAATGTTTCCTTTAGCCAGTTCGATGTTGGTAAGGCAAAATTATAATGAATCGGCAAGCTTTTTCTCAGACTCAACACTGAACGGATGGTTAGAATCATAGATTGGGAAGAATCAAATCCAATCCCTTGGTCTGTGCAGGATTTTCATAGTCAGAAAAATTGGCAAAATTGATGAAATTAGTTGGGGAATCTTTGTGATCACAAGATTCAGAGGTGGCCTCAGGTGGAAGTCAAGATGACGGCTACAAGGGTCAGTCCAAGCTCTACCTATTTAAATATGTGATAGATAGAGGATAGACAGACAGACAAATAGATGAGATAGATAGATAGATAGATAGATAGATAGATAGATAGATAATAGATGATAAATGATAGATGATAAATAGATAGACAATAGATAGACAAACAGATGATAGCTAGATAAATAGATAGATAGATAGATAGATAGATAGATACGATAGATATAGATAGACAGACAGACAGATAGATAGATAGATAGTTGAGTTGATAAATGATAGGTGATAGATAGACAGACAGACAATAGCTAGCTAGATAGATAGATAGATAGATAGATAGATAGATAGATAGATAGATAGATATAGAGACAGACAGACAGACATTTACATAGATAGACAGACAGATACTGATAGATAGATAGCCAGACTGACAGATCAATTTATTTATTTATTTATTTATTTATTTATTTATTTATTTATTTATTTATTTATTTATTAAAATTTGTCTATATTATTAAACATGTTGGACATGATGCAACCGTCTTGGCGTTATCTCTGCCATACAAAACTAAAGTGTAACACAAGCCTCCTGTGTATTCAATATTCATTGTTAATTGCCAATTATATACACTTACTTAACCTTTTATAGACGCTTACATTTGCATATATTACATCTCCTTTCAATAGGCACATCCGTTGTTCTTATCTGTTCCGACTTCCATTCCTTAAGTCTAACCATTGGTAAAATCTACTCCAGGTCTCATAGTATTCCGCCTCTCCTTTATTTTTCGGTGCCAACGTCAGTCTATCACACTCTGCGCAGTCAGATATTTTCTTCCGTATTTCTCTTTCTTTAGGTATATCCTGACAGATCAATTTAGAAAGGCAGACAGAACGCCAGCAAGGCAGATCCAAGCGCTACCCACTTTCTGTGGGCAGTGTATTTGTGGAACTTGTATTGTACTCTTGTGGGAGCCATTTTGACATATATATATTTTTAAAAATCACACCCTGTAATCACCCTTAATAAAATTCTTTGATTTATTTCGAGAATCACCAAGAAAAGAGCCTCGGAGCCTCGCTACAAGCATACTTACAGGTACGTCTGCTTGAACAAAAGATTGGAAGGTTTTTCATTAACATGGTAGAGAGGGAATGGGTCAAATCCACCAATGAAATCAACTGAAAGAAAAATAAAAATCCACAACACAAGCAATAACAATGGCACAGTTGAAACACAATGAAAAGGAAGGTGAGGAGGACAGCACGGAAGAGGATGCAAAGACGTCGGCGTAAAACACAAAAGAAAAGGAAACCAAAAGTGCAAAAATAAAAGGAACTCATGAACTCATCTAAGCATGCAAAGGCCCCATTGATTTTCCACGGAATTAAACACATAATTGTCCCACATTTTAATAATTTGGATATGATCGCCCTAGGAAATCCCCCAAATCGTTTGCAAACAAGCAATGCCTGCGTCTATAAAATGAAACCCTAAAGATACAGACTTTAGCCATAGGACGCTACTCAAGTTGTTTAATTAACAGAATCACCGTCGTCATCCTCTTGTAACAACCCCATAATCCCTTGCAGGGTGGAGTCTGGGCAAGTGAGTGTTTACTGGCCGGATGCGCTTCCTGTCACCAATGCGGAGTTATATTCAGCAGAGAAATTCTCAACGTGCCCAGAGAGAGAGAAATATCTGCCTCTACCTAGGATCGAACTCACAGCCTCCTGAGTGTGAGGTGAGAGCTCCACCTCTAAGCCATCGCACCACTCGTTTAATTAACAGAATAACAGCAATTAACAGCATTGGAAGGGACCTTGGAGGCCTTCTAATCCCGTGATGGCGAACCTATGGCATGTGTGCCACAAGTGGCACGCAGAGCCATATCTGTGGGCACGCAAGCATTGCCCTAGCTCAGCTCCAGCACGCATGCGTGTGCCGGCCAGCTGATTTTCAGCCTTCCGGGCCCACCAGGAATCGGGAAATGGGCCGTTTCCGGCCTCCAGAGGGCCTCCGGGTAGGTGGGGAAGGCCATTTTCACCCTCCCCAGGCTCCTAGAAAGCCTCTGGAGCCTGGGGAGGGCGAAAAACGGGCCTACCAGGCCCACCGTGCCATCGTGTGCCAAAAGCGGGGGAAGCATGGGGGAGGGGTCGCATGCGCATGCGCGGGGTGCATTGAATTATAGGTGTGGGCACGCACGTGCGTGACACCCCCCCCCCGGTGCAACCCCCATTTTTGGCACGCGACGGCAAAAAGGTTAGCCATCACTGTTCTAGTCCAACCCCCTTCTCAAGCAGGGAATGGTATACTATCTCAGTCAAATCGTTATTCCGCAACTGTCATAAATACGATCCAGTTGCCAAGTGTCCAAATGTTGATCGTGTGACCCTTCGGGAGACACCTGAGGCATTGCCAGAGAGGAGGGTCCTGGAGAGGGAGGACTGGGCAACTCCTCTCCTTCATGTTCGGAGCCTTCTCCCTCCGATAAGTCGGCCTCGGGGGTCGGAGTCACAACACAGGTCTGGTGATGGCTGATGAGGAAGAGGAGGGTCCAGAGCCTGACGAGTGAATGCACAGAAGGCAGAGGAGAGGAGAGCAGTGGAACTCTATGGGCCAGTCCTTGGGACGGAAGAGCCACCACTGCTAGGGAAGCCCCACCCTAGCTCTGGGGATAAAAGGCAGGGGACGGAGATGAATAAATGTGACAGACAACTATTCATCTTCCCTGCCGGATAGACTTGTTAGCCTGCGGTGAGAGAGAAACTTTTTGCCGGGGCTGCTGGCGCTCCTAATAAAAAAAATCATTGATATAAATACAAGAGGTTTATCATGTTTGGGGAGCTGGCTCAGAACACAATATTTAAATCCTAACATTTCTTCAAGCCTTCGGGGATCCCCGGTGACGACATTAGATTTATATGCCACTTTTTCTGCAGGGGAATTAGACTCCTACCGTTCTATTATAACAGCCCATCCTGTGGAGCTGACATCACCTGACCAGGTGCCTCTCTGTCTCTCCTGCTTTGTATCAAAGGAACAATTTCAAAGAATTGCAGAGAATAAAAGCGCTGCCAATTAGTTCTGGTCAGTGGAAGGCCATGTCCTTCTAGAGTTTGAAATAGCCGTGGTTTTTAAGGTATTAATTATTGGGGGACTTGGCACCTTGCAAGACGAGAGCAGAGGAAACGGCTCGAAATTAACTATGGATTTCTTGATAAATCATCGCCACATCATTGCTTTCCATTTGAGGTTATTGAGAAATACAGTTTATTTTCCCTTCCACTCCAACTCCGCTGCCTTCTTCTCTTTTCAATTCTGCTACCTGCCCCACGTTGTTATCCTTCCAAAATGCCGCCCCGTTTATTAAACGGACAATTGAACAAAAGAGGAGATGAGACAGACAAAGAGACGAGAATGGAAGTAAGAGAAAAGCTGCTTAAATTTTCTTCCTGTCTCTCTCTCTCTCTATTAGTTTGGAGAAGGACAACCCAAAAATGAGTTATGGTGCTGGGTAAATCTCAAATTAGCTGTTCCGACCCAGGTTCCAAACACAACAAACCGGGGGTGAAATCCAGCAGGTTCTAACAGGTTCTGGCGAACCGGTAGCGGAAATTTTGAGTAGTTCGGAGAACCGGCAAATGCCACCTCTGGCTGGCCCCAGAATGGGTTGGGAATGGAGATTTTGCAATATCCTTCCCCTGGAGTGGGGTGGGAATGGAGATTTTGCAATATCCTTCCCCTGCTACGCCCACCCAGCCACGGCCATAGAACCGGTAGGGAAAAATTTTGGATTTCACCCCTGCGACGAACCCTCTGTAGTTAAATAAATGTTCCCTTCATTACGAGCGTCAGCAGCCCCGGCAAAAAGTCTCTCTCTCACAGCAGGCTAACAAGTCTGTCCGGCAGGGAGATGAATAGTTGCCTGCCACACCTATTCATCTCTGTCCCCTTCCTTTTATTCCCATGTCTAGGGTGGAGCTTTGCTAGCAGTGGTGGCTCTTCTGTTCCAAGGACCGGCCCATAGATTTCCACTGCTCTCCTCTCCTCTGCCTTCTGCACATCCGTGTGTCAGGCACTGGACCCAGCTGTTCCTCCTCTTCCTCATCAGCCACCTCCAGATCTGGGGGCTGTTGACTCTCCATCTGAGGGCTGATGGATGGCCCAGACTCCACCTCCATCTCTCTCTCTCTCTTTGACAGCTCCATTCCCTCTTCCCCCTCGGAGCTCTCAGGTTGCCTTGATGCTGATCCTGACTCCCACGCTTCCACCTCCTCCTCTGATTCGGCTGTTGGAGGGATTGGCGGCCAACAGGCCACAACATTGCCCTTAGGGTTCCTTTTGAATGTTCATGAGGCTACAGGTAATCCTCGACTTTACAACCAAAACTGAGACTGAGAAATGTCTGTTTGTTAAGCAAGACAGTGGTCAAGTTAGTTTTGTTCCATTTTACGACCTTCCTTGCCGCAGTCGTTACGTGAATCGCTGCCGTTGTGAAGTCAGTAACACGGTTGTTAAGCGAATCTGGCTTCCCCCTTGATTTTCCTTGTCAGAAGGTCGCAAAAGGGGGATCCCATACGACCCCGAGATACAACCGTCATAAATACGAGCCGTTTGCCAAAACATCTAAATTTTGGTCACGTGACCATCGGGATGCTGCAACGGTCGTAAGAGTGAACAACGGGCACAAGTTGCTTTTTTTTCAGTGCCGTTGTAACTTTGAACGGTCACTAAATGAGTTGTTGTAAGTCGAGGACTACCTGTACCGTATAGTGTTTTTTTTTTCTATTTTAACGTTTCATTGTATTCCACCCAGAAATCCCTCTTTGAGGGAGATGGTTGGTTCAAAAATGTGAAAAATAAATTAAAAAAGAAAAATAAAGTTTTTTTCGGAAAGGCTTGCCTCCCCCACGAATGTCTGAGAAGTTGAGACATCGCCTTTCAAAAACGAACCTCTCTCCGATTGGCCGCTAAATCATTTTAGGCCCATGAAATGCGATGCAATTTGCTTTCAGAGTTATTAGTATTTATCTTGGCTCAGGCCAGGTGAAAGCAATGCAAGCAATTAATTGAAAGCCCTGGAAATCCAGAGGTCAGCTCTGCTGCAATTTGGATCAATAAAAGCCCCGGTCAAGAACACATTTTTTTAGGCCCTTCTGAAAAGTAATTGACACACTATAAAACCCTAATCCCAGTTTTATAATATTCGTTCTCTGATCTGCTGGAAGAAAATATTACCCACAGAGCAATTGAAGCTAATGCATTGTTTAGTGGAGGATTAGTGGTCTAATACCATTATCTCCTGAGCCAGCCAATGTACTTTGAGGCAGCAATTCCAGGGGCTCTGAGAAAGTGTCCCAGGTACAAAATCCCCCCCCCCGCTCCTTCCAAGCTCAGAGAACAATTCCAAACTCAGAGGTAAGAACCAAAACCAAGATTTCAAGTTGGCTGACATGGAATCTACTTCTGCTTAAGTACTGACCTTCCTTCCTTCCTTCCTTCCCTCCCTCCCTCCCTCCCTCCTTCGCTCTCATCTTTCTTCCTCCCTTCCTTCATTTCCTTCCTTCCTCTCTCCCTCCCTGTCTCTTACTCCTTCCTTCCTTCCTTCCTTCCTTCCTTCCTTCCTTCCTTCGCTCTCATCTTCCTTCATTCCTTCCTTCCTCTCTCCCTCCTTGTCTCTTACTCCCTCCCTCCCTCTTTCACTCTCATCTTTCTTCCTCCCTTCCTTCATTTCCTTCCTTCCTCTCTCCCTCGCTCTCATCTTCCTTCCTTCCTCTCTCCCTCCTTGTCTCTTACTCCCTCCCTCCCTTCCTCTCATCTTTCTTCCTCCCTTCCTTCATTTCCTTCCTTCCTCTCTCCCTCCCTATCTCTTACTCCTTCCTTCCTTCCTTCCCTCCCTCGCTCTCATCTTCCTTCCTTCCTTCCTCTCTCCCTCCTTGTCTCTTACTCCCTCCCTCCCTCTTTCGCTCTCATCTTTCTTCCTCCCTTCCTTCATTTCCTTCCTTCCTCTCTCCCCTCCCTGTCTCTTACTCCTTCCTTCCTTCCTTCCTTCCTTTCCTTCCTTCCTTCCTTCCCTCCCTCTCAACTTTCTTCATCTCTCCCTCCCTCTCATCTTCCTTCCTCCCTTCCTTCCTTTCTTTCCTTCCTTCCTCCCTCCCTTCCTCTCTCCCTCCCTCCCCCTCATCTTCCTCCCCTCCCCCTTCCCTTCTTCCCATCTTCCTTTCTTTATTCATTTTTATTATTTTCCTAGTATATTCCAAACATCAGATTGTTCTTTAATGCATGTTCAGATCACTCTACTTGCCTATGAATGTATTCTTCCTCCATATTCTATCTCCTACAGTTTCTCTACCAAGGAAGGAAGGAAGGAAGGAAGGAAGGAAGGAAGGAAGGAAGAAGGAAGGAAGGAAGGAAGGAAGGAAGGAAGGAAGGAAGGAAGGAAGGAAGGAAGGAAGGAAGGAAGGAGCAAAAGGCTGCATTTTGGTACTTTAAATCCAACCTTGACTGTTAAAGGTTCATATTAAAAACAGTGTTCGGTGATCATTTGCAGATCACTCTGCATAAAATCAGGGAATTCTTTGAAGAGTTTTTGTGAAAAAGAGGGAAGAAAAAGCTTGAACTTCACCCCGATTTCTTCCTTTCACCCTCTTTCATTTTTTCACTTTGGTTACCAGATTACGGTATATAATAAAGTGTACTGAAGACTTAAACGATGACCCACAAGATGACACCTAAAAGCCATTCTGCTAAACAAGCACATTTTCTGCAAATAATTTTCCCCCGTACGATGTATTTTGCAGATTATCCCACCAGTGGGTGCCTTTCTGTAAACATTTTAACTAGAGAACAACTTGTCCCAAAAGGTGCTTTTTTTCAAAAGGCAACCGGGCTTTTGTTTTTCCTTGAAGACGTTTCGCTTCTCCTCCAAGAAGCTTCTTCGGTTCTGACTGAATGGTGGAGGAAGGAAGGATTTCTACTCCTTGCAGTCCTCTGATCATTAGACCAATTGCCTTTTGGAAAAAGCACCTTTTGGGATCACCGTAACCTGGATGACTGGAATATCTCCGTAGACATGGAGAAGAACTGGATTCTAAAAACATCGTTTCAGTTCATTTTTTTTTTAAAAAAAATATCTGGACACGTAACATTGCCTTCAAATATCCATTGAACTAATTTGTTCCCCATTGGTAACAATATCTGTTCTCGTGTACCGACATCTTCAGCTACAGTTCACTAAACATTAAAAAGAAAGCCATTTAATCAATAGACACTGACTGCAGTCCGTGCCGGCAGATACTCACAACTGTCTTCTTCTTCTGTAAAGACACTGACAACGTAACAAGCGTACACGAATCCCACCAGCTGGAAAAGAAACAGAAACAGAAATGATTAATCCCTCTTGCAAACCACCATCACGTCTGATTTTTTAAAAAACACAAACCAGACGACTTAGTTTCTCTTTTAAGACGGCTTGTTGTTGAGCTGTTTCTTCTAAGATTGTTCGTTATTGAACTGTTTCTTCTTCTTTGAGTACATGTTTGTTGTTGCTCAGTCGGTAAGTTGTGTCCGGCTCGTCGTGACCCCATGGACCACAGCACGCCACACCATGCTTCCTCCATTGTCTCTCATTGTGTTGATGCAGGGGTGAAATCCAGCATGTTTTGACAGGTTCTGGTGAACCTGTAGCAGAAATTTTGAGTAGTTCGGAGAACTAGTAGTGGAAATTTTGAGTAGTTCGGAGAACGAGTAGCAGAAATTTTGAGTAGTTTGGAGAACTAGTAGCCGAACTTCTGGGATCTAGCAAGCACACGCACACAACGATCAGCTGGCCGGCATGCATGAGCAGTCCAGTTTTTGGCACTGCTGCATGTGTGAAGGGATCACGTTCCAGAAAAGGCGAACTTCTGGGATCTAGGAGGCACGCGCACCCGACAATCAGCTGGCTGGCATGCATGCACAGTCCAGTTTTCAGCACTGCCGCACGCGTGAAGGGATCCCACTTTGGAAAAGCCGAACTTCAGTGTTCTAATGCGCATGCGCACCCGAAAATCAGCTGGCTGGTGCGCATGCGCCCACCAGTTATTAGCATTGCCCCACATATGAAGGACGGCTGATCGTCGCGCGTGCATGTATGCCAGAAACCCGGAAGACAAACAGGCAAGGCTGCACATGCCGGGCGACATGGCTTTGCGTGCAACTTTGGGCACATGTGTCATAGGTTCAGTGATGGGATTCAGCCTGTTCGCACTACTTCGGGAGAACCGGTTGTTAACTTTCTGAGAGTTTGGTGAACTGGGTGTTGGAAGAAATCATTAGGGCAGAGAACCGGTTGTTAAATTATTTGAATCCCACCACTGCATAGGTTCGCCATCACGGACCTATCAGGTGCATTAGCTTCCTTTTCCTTCTCCCTCCCCCTTTTTTTTTTTGCAAAAAAATGTTTTAAAAAATTATTCAACTTCTTTCCAGGCAGGATCCCGCTGCATTCCATTAGTTCACCCTTGCGGTCCTTGTCTTTTCCATGCCTAGGTGATGTATGCTTCTCCTTTATTAAAAATGAATGACTCCATTTTCCAGAGTTCTCTCGTCCATCATACTGTCCTCCTGCGGTGTGAGTAATCGTGAAGCTTCTAATTCTTAATTAAAGTGGATTGAGTGCACCGTGGAAATAAATAATAAGGGATAACGGTAGCCTTAAAAAAAAAAAAAAAGTCAGCCTCCCACTGAAAGGTTGGGGCCGAGCACATTGGGACTGAGATTCTCCTCCGGTCAGCAATGCACAGCATTCCAGAAACCAGGATTATGGGCTTTGAAAAGGCTACAGATCAGGAGTGGGCTTCAAAAATTTTAGCAAGGGGTTCTCTGCCCGGTTGCTGGGTGGGCGTGGCCATGGTGGGCATGGCCTAGTCAGACTCCTGCACCACGCCGTGGATGGTGGTGGTGTTTTTGCCCTCCCCAGGCTCCGGAGGCTTTTCTTGAGCCACCAGGAGGGCAAAAATGGCCTTCCCAGGCTCTGGAGGCCCTCTGGAGGCCAGAAACAGGCATGTTTCCGGCCTTCCCAAATCCGGTAAGCCTGTTTTTCACCCTCCCCGAGCCTCTGCACGCGCTCTGCATTTACCTGCATCCAAAACGGACCATGTGGGGACTCCTGGGAGGGGAGGGGTGGGCAGGGCGGGGCCAGCCAGGAGTGGGATTTGGGGGTTCTCCGAACTGCATAGAATCTTAGCTAGAGGTTCTCCCTAACCCCTGCGAATCCCCAGCAGCCCAACCCTGGTCCTTGATTTACAACAGTTCATTTAGTGACCATCCAAAGTTGCAATGACACTGGAAAAAAAATGACATGACCATTTCCCACACCTATGACCTTTTTGGCACCCCCCCAATTATCACATGATCAAAATTCAGATGCTTGGCAACTGACTCATACTTATGACAGTTGCAGTGTCACGTGATCCCCATCTGAGAAGCAAAGCCAATGGCGAAGCCAGATTCCCTTCACAACCATGTTACTAATTTAACAACTGCAGTGATTCACTTAACAAATCCGGCAAGAAAAGTTGTAAAATGGGGCAACGTTCACTTAACAAACGTTTCACTTAGCTCCATTGTGGTCGTAAATCGAGGACTACCTGTATTTGTAACTCAGGGTTGAACTGTGGGGTCCTTGGTGCTCTCTGAGCTTGGTGGTTTTCTTGCAGACGTTTCATGACCCAACTAGTGCTAGTAAGGAAGTAAGGTTTGCTCTCATTTTATCTACAAGTGGCTTGCCCTGGCAGTGTTGGTGGGAGTGTATTTGGTGGTTCTTTGATTGGGCTGTTGTTTATTGTTAACTGATAATGTTGTGGCCCGTCAGTGGCCTGTGCAGATTGTAGCTGATTCCGACAACAAGGAGGCTGGTGTGGTGCTGCACCAGCAGCCTGTGCAGCTGGCGCTCGAGTCGGACAGTGAGGAGGCTGGAGAAGATGTGGTGCCAGAGGCAGGGATTCAGCCAGGGCCTTCAGAACCGCCAGAAGCTCCTTTAAGTGAAGAGGACGAAAAGGAGGAGCCTCTTCTCAATGCACGGGCGCGCAGAGCTGCCAAAAGGCAGGAGTGGCTCCTCAGGAGGAGGTCTCCTCGAGAGTAAGGCTTGGGGCTAATTGGCAACTCTCTTAGCCTATTTAAGGAGGAACGCCGCTTGCAGCAAGCTGTAGGGAACAACTTTAGTTCACTCTCCTTCGCGTCTGGATTCTCTGCAAAATTGTTTCTGGGCTTTCTGCCAACTCTAGTAAGACTGTGATTACCTTATCTTAGAATTCTGGAAGGCTGTTAAGACAGTTTATTAACAGCTTTTGGTTGATAAAGACTAAGTTATTTGAGTAAAATAAGCTTTGTATAGATTTTGTGTGTGCTGCGTTCTTTGGGGTCCGTAGCTGGGGCAGAACAGATAATAGTAATAGTAGCACTGATGATGTTACCTAGTTTGGTAATGAAACATCTGCAAGAAAACCACCAAGCTCAGAAAGCACCAAGGACCTTACAAAGAGGTGGATCCTAGAACAAATCAACTGAGGGTCAACAAGAAGAGGATGACCAGACACAAGGCCAAGGGGTTCAATTACAATAGCCATGGGTGCACCTTTGGAAGATCTGAATGGAGACAGATTGTTTTGGAATAAAAAATAAAGACCCCTCACATCCTGGAGATAAACTGTTTCAACTCCTACCCTCAAAACGACGCTATAGAGCACTGCACACCAGAACAACTAGACACAAGGACAGTTTTTTCCCCAACGCCATCACTCTGCTAAACAACTAATTCCCTCAACACTGTCAAGCTATTTACTAAGTCTGCACTACTATTAATCTTCTCATCGTTCCCACCAACCTTCCTTCCTCCCACTTAGGACTGTATGACTGTAACCTTCTTGCTGGTATCCTTAAGATTTATATTGACTGTTTCCCTATGACTATTATTAAGTATTGTACCATATGATTCTTGACAAATGTATCTTTTCTTTTATGTACACCGGGAGCGTATGCACCAAGACAAATTCCTTGTGTGTCCAATCACACTTGGCCAATAAAGAATTCTATTCTATTCTATTCTATTCTATTCCATTCCATTCCATTCCATTCCATTCCATTCCATTCCATTCTATTCTATTCTATTCTATTCTATTCTATTCCATTCCATTCTATTCTATTCCATTCCATTCCACTCCACTCCACCCCACTCCATTCTATATTCTATTCTATTCTATTCTATTCTATTCTATTCTATTCTATTCTATTCTATTCTATTCTCTGTTCTGTTCCTATTCTATTCTATTCCATTCCATTCCACTCCACTCCACTCTACTCCACCCCACTCCATTCTCTATTCTATTCTATTCTATTCTATTCTATTCTATTCTATTCTATTCTATTCTATTCTATTCTATTCTATTCTATTCTATTCTATTCTTATTCCTATTCCTATTCCCATCCCATCCCATCCCATCCCACTCCACTCCACTCCACTCCACTCCACCCCACTCCATTCTCTATTCTATTCTATTCTATTCTATTCTATTCTATTCTATTCTATTCTATTCTATTCTATTCTATTCTATTCTATTCTTATTCCTATTCCCATCCCATCCCATCCCATCCCATCCCATCCCACTCCACTCCACTCCACTCCACTCCACTCCACTCCACTCCACTCCACTCTATTTTGTTCTGTTCTGTTCTATTCTATTCTATTCTATTCTATTCTATTCTATTCTATTCTATTCTATTCTATTCTATTCTATTCTATTCTATTCTACGTAAGCATCAACGCTAACTTTGTGGCTCATAATTAATTCTTCCTCAGACTTCTATCCTACACAAGATGGTCCTGAGGAAACCTCATTTGTTCTCAGCATCCGTCATACAAGATTCATTTAGCATCTACAGAAAAGGGGTGGGTGTGTAAATGAATTGGGACTTTGACAGCTAATGATAAAAGCTAAGAAAAAAAGCTAAGAATGTGTATCCTGGAATTGTTGCTTCCAAGACTGAGAAAGATTTAGGAGCTGGTTGTGCAGAAAACTAACCACAAACACTTTGGTTATCAGCGAAGAAACCCTCCATTCTCTGGAGGAAGGTTGTTACAAAGAAGATAAGATTCTATTATTATAGACAATCTCAAGAAAAGTACTTTTAACTTTTCTATGGAGCTGATTTCCTGGTCTGGTTTACCTCGTGGGGATAACAAAACCTGATTCGGCCTAAGTTAGCTATAACTATCAATCGGTGCTTCAGGTTTGTGAAGGAGTAATTTGTCTATGATATGATGGAAGGGTTGCTGTCCATGGTACTGAAGCCAAGCCCTCTCATCTGCTACTTGGATTTTGCACAAGTCCTGCTCCTCTTGGCTGAACTGCCCTATCTGTCTGTCAGCCATCAACAGGCACATAGATTTAAACAACAGCTACACATCATTCAAAAGAGACAATCACAAAAGCCAAAAAGGAAACCAGAGACCAAAACACTTCCTCACCAGCAATCCACACCCAAGTAGAGATTAATTACAAGATGAACACCCAACTAACAATCAAGACGTAAACAATACCTCAATCAAGGAACTACCATCTCAGAAAAACAAACAGTAAACAACAGCTGAAGGAAGGAACCGTTCCCAACAAAACTGACTGGGCAAACCACTAGTATATAATCAGAGAGCAAACCATGAGCCCTTCTACTACTGATGATGTTACCCATTGAGACGATGAAACATCTGCAAGAAAAAACCAAGCTCAGGGGGCATCAAAAACTCCACAGTCCTGTCTGTGCTATTACTCAAAAGCAGGTGAGGGTGTCCCTCTTTGACCAGAACTAAAGCAAGATCCATCAGCTATTCGAGACGTTTCTACAAATTTTTAAGCAACAGATGGAGAGATGCAGCTAGTGGCAGACATGTCCTCCCTGAATTTATTCAACCATGACACTTAACTGACTTGAGTGGGTGATAAGGATACCTATATAAATTACATAATAAACTGCCTGTGTAAAAGACTGATCTGGAAATATTATTTTTTAGTACAGGTAGTCCTCGATTTACAACAGGTTGTATAGTGACTTCGAAGTTACAATGGCACTGAAAAAGTGACTTATGACCATTTTCACACTTATGACCATTGCAGCATCCCCATAACATGATTTACATTCAGATGCTTGATAACTGACTCATCTTTATGACGGTCGCAGTGTCCCGGGGTCGCGAGATCCGCTTCTGCAACCTTCTGACAAGCAATGTCAACGGGGGATGCCAGATTCAACTAACAGCCGTGTTACCAACTTAACCACTGCAGTGTTTCACTTAACAACGATGGCAAGAAAGGTCGCAAAATGGAGCAAAACTCACTTAACCACTGTCTCACTTAGCAACAAAAATATTGGGCTCCACTGTGGTCGTGATTTGAAAAGCGACCTGTCATAGTTTAGTTTAGTTATAATTCTGTACCCCGTGTTTTCTTAGCATCTTCTTTTTATTCTTTACTAGCAGACCTTGAGATTACAACTTGTTTAGTACCATCTGTAAATCTGTACCCCTTTGTTCCTGGCTCATACCCAACAAATTGAAGCTTTCTGGCCTTTGTCTGACTTTTTCTCCTAGTAGTTTTCAGAATATGGGGCCTGGTGGTGCAGTGGACTAAGTGCTGTTAAAGTAGCACTTAGTTGCCAGCTGCCTGCAATTACTGCAAGTTCAAATCTCACCAGGCTCAAGGTTGACTCAGCCTTCCATCCTTCTGAGGTAGGTAAATTGAGGACCCAGTTTGTGGGGGCAATAAGCTGACTTTGTATAAATATACAAAAGTATGAAGGCTATTGCTTAATGCATTGTAAGCCGCCCTGAGTCTCCGGAGAAGGGCGGCATATAAATCAAATTTAAAAAAAAAATCGAACTAAGAAATAAATAAATATGCACCCAGGCATAACTACCGAATGTTCTTACATGACGTAAAGATGGTTTCCTACCATGCATCAGGAAATATGGTGTTTCCTGTATTGCCTTGCTCCATAACCTATAAATGATAATATAGGAAATACTAATGCTCTGATGGTCATTTTGAAAAATCCTTTCTTAGTGAGCACCTAGAAGCCAAGAGGAACATACGTGGCAAATTTCAAGTTTGTAGGCTTTACGGTTCTGGAGATTTCGTGATTAATGCGTGAGTGGTTTTGGCTTTTATGTATATAGATTGAATAAATATTTACTTAGGCTGACAAAAGGGAAAGTTGGCTTTTTTTTATTGTGAGACTTATAAAAATATGCGATTTCACTTATGTGGTTTGTGGGCCAAAATTTTAACACTGTCTTTAAGCTATTGAGAAAGAAGGGCAGTGAAGTTCAACTGATAATCAGCAAGCTAGATTTAGCTGGTTGCTTTCCAGTTTGGGGGGCGGGGAGGGGGGATTGCAAATCTGGTGGACACCTGTTTACCTTGAGATTTCAAGCAATTAAGGGCTATTTAGAAGCCCGTGACAGCAAAAGGGAGTCATAAATGATAAATGCGAACAGCTGGTGCAAGAATGCCATCCTCTGTGGTATCAGTGACATTGCTATCCATCCATCCATCCATCCATCCATCCATCCATGCATCCAGCAAAATATTTCCAATGGAAATTTTACTTGCAACTTTTAACAGCGTCCTTCTGCACCTATCGTGCTCCAACAGGCTTCAAAAATTTTGCTTTGTCTGTCTGTCTGTCTGTCTGTCTGTCTGTCTGTCTGTCTGTATCTCTCTGTATCTCTCTCTCTCTCTATCCGTCATTATCAATCTATCTGTCTATCATCTATTATCTATCTGTCATCTATCAGTCTGAGTCTGTCTGTCTGTCTATCTATCTATTTATCTATCTATCTATCTATCTATCTATCTATCTATCTATCATCTATCATCTATGGTCTGTATCTCTCTCTCTCTCTATCGTCTATCCGTCATCTATCAATCTGTCTGTCTATCATCTATTATCTATCTGTCATCTATCAGTCTGAGTCTGTCTGTCTGTCTGTCTGTCTATCTATCTATCTATCTATCTATCTATCTATCTATCTATCTATCTATCATCTATGGTCTGTATCTCTCTCTCTCTCTATCGTCTATCCGTCATCTATCAATCTGTCTGTCTATCATCTATTATCTATCTGTCATCTATCAGTCTGAGTCTGTCTGTCTGTCTGTCTGTCTGTCTATCTATCTATCTATCTATCTATCTATCTATCTATCTATCATCATCTATGGTCTGTATCTCTCTCTCTCTCTATCGTCTATCCGTCATTATCAATCTATCTGTCTATCATCTATTATCTATCTGTTATCTATCAGTCTGAGTCTGTCTGTCTGTCTGTCTATCTATCTATCTATCTATCTATCTATCTATCATCATCTATGGTCTGTATCTCTCTCTCTCTCTATCGTCTATCCGTCATTATCAATCTGTCTGTCTATCATCTATTATCTATCTGTCATCTATCAGTCTGAGTCTGTCTGTCTCTGTCTGTCTGTCTGTCTGTCTGTCTGTCTGTCTATTCTATCTATCTATCTATCTATCTATCTATCTATCTATCTATCTATCTCATCTATCAGTCTGTATCTCTCTTTGTCTCCCTCTTCCTTTCTCTCCTTCTGTCATTTATTGATCTATGTCTGTCTGTCTGTCTGTCTGTCTGTCTGTCTGTCTCTATCTATCTATCTATCTATCTATCTATCTATCTATCTATCTATCTATCTCATCTAACAGTCTGTATCTCTCTCTCTTCCTTCCTCTCCCTCCCTCTCCCTCTGTCATTTATTGGTCTATATGTCTGTCTGTCTGTCTGTCTGTCTGTCTGTCTGTGTATCTATCTATCTGTCATCTACCATCTTATGTAGCCATCCATCTCACCAAAACTGACTCTTGACTGTATATAACAGAGCTAAGAATGGTCTTTTCCTGCTCAATTCTTTGTAAGAGAGCTGCATGTCTAAATTCCTGAGCTCTGAATATTGCTAAATAAATATACAGAGCAGCCAACAATTTTCATCTGTTTAATTACTGGTGGGAAGAATCCAGGAGTAACCAGATGGCTTGTGCAAAGCTTGGAAAAGCTCTACTAACTCTGCTCTGTTTATAGTACCCAACCATATGATACAGGGCAATTTTAGCACAAGTTTTTTTTATTATTATTTTTAAACAAACCTCAATCTTGAGAACCTCTATGGAAAAAAATAACAAGGGAAAAGGAAGAGTCAGACAAATATCCTAAAGAAAAGATCACATTCAGCTATGATCAACCCAGCTGTTTCTAATGCCATCCTGACTTTGTTACCCAATGCACGTAAAGTCCCTCAAACTGGTGGTAGACAACTGTTTTCCCTTTGAGAGAGGAATGTGCCAAAGAACAGGACTAGCTGCTTAAAATGGTGTGAAAATTATTCATTTGTTTACCACTTAGCCCAATGCCTTTTTAGGGCCAGGAAAAAAGAAGAATGAATTGAAATGGCAAAGTCTGACATGCATTTAACTGTCTCCTAGAGCTGGCAACTGTAATTCAGTATTTCTCAACCTTGGCCATGTTAAGATGTGTGGATTTCAACTCCCAGAATTCCCCAGCCAGCATGACTGGTAGGGGAATTCTGGGAGTTGAGGTCTGTGCATCTTACACATGGCCAAGGATGGGGAAAAAAAAACACTACCCTAATTGCTAATTTGAAACAAAATCTCTTCTGCTGATTTCAGAAATCCTTGTGAATTTTGGACCTTTCTACGTGAATATAGACCTTTCTACGTAGATAGCCTGAGACACTGTACAGTGTTCAGCTCCTCATTCCTTGTGCAGCAGCAATTAGAATTAGAATTTTAATTTGGAAGGCACCTTGGAGGTCTTCTAGTCCAACCCCCTGCGCAGGCAGGAAACCCAGTGGTGAGATTCAGCCAGTTCGCACCTATTCGGGAGAACCGGTTGTTAACTTTCTAAGCAGTTTGGAGAATCGGTTGTTAGAAGAAATCTTATTTTGTTTTTTTCCACTTTACAGGACTAATCCTGTAAGGAAGGCAGGAAGGGAACATTCTGGTGGTGTTTCTAGCCTAATCTTGATTGCCCTGTTTACAGAAACTGCCTCTCTGGTTAACCCTTATTACATTGTAACAGCTAAGGCGAAGCACCCATCGATGTGAGTGACGTTGAGTTGGCCATGCCCACACAGTCACATGACCACCAAGCCACGCCTACCCAGCTTGTCATTAAGGCAGAGAACTGGTTGTTAAATCATTTGAATCCCACCACTGAGGAAACCCTAAACTATTTCAGACAAATGGTTGTCCAATCTCTTCTTTAAATCTTCTAGTGTTGGAGCATTCACAATTTTTAGAGGCAATGAATTGTTCCACTGATTAATTGTTCTTAACTGTCAAGAAATTTCTCCTTAGTTCTAGATTGGTTGGTTCTCTGCTTGATCAGTTTCCATCCATTGCTTCTTATCATGCCTTCAGGTGCTTTGGAGAATAGGCTAAGCCCAGAGGTGGTATTCAGCGGTTCAGACCGATTCGCCCGAACTGGTAGCAGAAATCATGGATGGGCCTGCTCACCTACCCACCCAGCTCTATGCCATCCTATTTAGGCACGTTTTTGAGGCTGGGTGAATGCGCGGAAGGCAGTCTTGTGCATGAACCAGGCATGCACGTACACAAAGCAAGTGTGCACACACGCAGCGAACCAATAGTAACATAATGTGAAACCAGTGGTGGGTTTCAAAATTTTTTACTACCAGTTCTGTGGGTGTGGCTTGGTGGGTGTGGCAAGGCTTGGTGGGCATGGCTTGGTGGGCGTGGAAAGGGAAGGATACTGTAAAATCTCCATTCCCTCCCCAATCCAGGGGAAGGATACTGTAAAATCTCCATTCCCTCCCCAATCCAGTGGAAGGTTACTGCAAAATCCCCATTTCCTCCCAATCAGCTGGGACTCGGGAGGCAGAGAATAGATGGGGGTGGGGCCAGTCAGAATTTTTACTACCGGTTCTCTGAACTACTCAAAATTTCCGCTACCTGTTCTCCAGAACTGGTCAGAACCTGCTGAAACCCATCTCTGTATGAAACCCACCACTGGCTGAGCCCCTCTTCTTTGCGGTAACCCCCGAGCAAGCTAACCATTAAAGAGAAACTTGAGATGAAAATTGGGCTGGGGAAAAATAACTTCAGATCTTTTGTATTTCCTAAGGGCTAAAGAGAAATCCGTTTATCCTTTTTTTATTAACAAATACCTTACAACGTTTGTCCATCAGCTGACCCTGGGGAAAACTGATAGCAAAAGACATTAAGCAATAGACGGAGGATTAAAAATTCATCAGTGTCCCAAAATACGAAGCTTGGCTCCCGAAAGTTATCACTTCCGTTGTCCTTGGAAAAGAAGCAAGCAACTGGATCCTTCCTTTTATTAATTCATTTTAGAGTATTTATAGCCTATATTATCTCTGACATGCAACAGTGTGCTACACGGAAGCCCTATTCAGATACAATCATAGTATTTCAAAAGGATTGAAATTTACACAAATTATAATCTGAAAGGGAACTTCTACAAAATGATGTACAGATAGTCCTCAGGTAATTATCATTTGTTTAGAGACTTCCCCTTTCGCGACCATCTGACCAGCCAGGTCAATGGGGGAATCCAAGACTCACTTAACAACCATGTTACTAATTTAACAACCTGCAGTGATTCATTTAAGAACTGTCTCGCTTAGCAAGGGAAATTTTGGGCTCAATTGTGGTTGTAAGTCTGTACATCAATTTTCACAATGGAAGAATGGATGGAAAAAGTGAGGGTACTGGCAGAGATGGCAAAATTAATTGCTTTAATTAAGAGGGGAGGGGGAAATCTATTTTATTTCGTTTCTGCTTGGAGACTGCTTGAAAACCCAAAGTCAAAATTTCTTCTCTTTTCTTTTTTCTGTCTCACGCATGGAGACAAGAAAATAAAAAAGAAATTTTGACCTTTGTATTTGATTAGATTAGGTTTTTATGATAGAAATGGCTGATACTTACTAATCATATAGAAGTAAAAAGCTTGGGTTGTGGACTTTATCCTATATTTTTCTGTACCAAAAAAATGTTGGAAGTCACTGCTATTGTTTTTTTTTTTCCTTTCCCCTTTCACATCCCTTTCTTTTCCCTTGCACCATATTCTTTCCTTTCATCTGTATTTTATATTAAGAAAAAAAATAATTCAATTATATATATATAATTAAGAAAGGATTTTTCAAATCGTATTTTAATGGTTTTTTAACATTTGTATTACATGTATTTTATCTTTTGGCTGTTCACTACCCTGAGTCCTTCGGGAGTAGGGCGGTATATAAATTCAATAAACTAAATTCAATAAACTAAAAACGACCATCAGATCATTAGTATTTCATATACAGTATTATATTCACATGCTCTGATGCTAAGGAGTTATATGTTCTACTCCCCCTCCCTACCTGAAAAGAACTCTGTCCCAACTGCCAGTTGCCTTATATTCACACGCTCTGCTGCTACTCCTTCACTAAACCGTGGGTGCGGCCAGCATGTGACTCATCCGGCCTGCGGGCTGGGACATTCTACTCCCCCTCCTCCTCTGTTCCAACTGCCAGTTGCCTTATATTAACACGCTCTGATGCTACGGAGTTACACATTCCACATTAAGTTTCAGGCTTTAAGTGTCAATCTATCACGCCCCATCACATGAGGTTAATAAACTCAAGCAACAAGACCCACTTAGATTCTTCAGAAATATCTTTGTTGCTACTAGCTTAATGTGACAGAATCTTGAAAGCCTGTCAGAGCAATTCTCTCAGTCAATTTCTACCAAGCATAATTAAAGTAGAGTTTCTCTGATTTTCTTCCTCTTGTGTCTCCCTTGCCCAGACTAAAATTTCTCTTTTGTAACATTCCTGTTTCCTTCTCCAGTTTCTTCAGGATCTGTTAGACACAACAATTTTGCAAAAACTCAGGACATCCAAGTCAGTGATGGGTTTCAAAATTTTTTACTACAGGTTCTGTGGGCGTGGCTTGGTGGGATGGCATGGCTTGGTGGGTATAGAAGGGGAAGGGGAAGGATACTGCAAAATCCCCATTTCCTCCCAATCAGCTGGGACTCGGGAGGCAGAGAATAGATGGGGGCGGGGCCAGTCAGAATTTTTACTACCGGTTCTCCAAACTACTCAAAATTTCTGCTACCGGTTCTCCAGAACTGATCAGAACCTGCTGAAACCCACCTGTGATCCAAGTGCCCATAACTGCTACACCTGACAGCCCAAGCAAATCAGATCATAGCTTTTTCTTTTTTTAAAAAAAATGTAATTTTATCAAAAGTTTTACAAACGAGAGCAAATATCAATGCAAACTAAAATAGAATAAGAAAGGGAAAAGGGAAAGGAAGAAATGAAAGAGCTGAGTGCAAGCGGAAAAAAAAGAAGACAAAGCGAAAAGAAAGAAGAAAGATGCAAAGATGGGGTTTCTAATTCCCTTTATAGCAGTTACAAGTACAATAATTGTAAAATTATCTCTGACTTTAAAGTTAAACCAGGACTCTTTTCTTTCTATAATCTAGCCTATCTAATTGTCAAAACCATAGATGATATTTCTCAATCTTGGTATCTTTAAGAGAGGTGGACTTCAACTTCCAGAATGCTCCAGCTAACGGTAGCTTGGTGGATGGAGAATTCTGGGAATTGAAGCCCACCCATCTTAAAGCTGCTAAGGTTGAGAAATGCACCATGGTTCGATGTGCACAAGTCCATGCTGAATGTAGAGTCCTAGAATCCTAGAGGTCATCTAGTCTAACCTCCTAAAGGTAAAGGTTCCCCTTGCACATATGTGCTACTGTACTGCCCTGGCTACGGACCCCCAAAAACGCAGCACACACAAAGTCTGTACAAACCTTAGTTTACTAAATTAAATCAGTCTTTTTCAAACAAAGGCTGTTAATTAACTGTCTTAACAGCCTACAAGAATCCAAAGAATAAATAATCGTAATCTTACTATGGTTGGCAGAAAGCCCAGAAGCAATTTGCAGGAAACTGATAAGAGAACTAAGATCAGGACACGAAGGAGAGTGAACGAAGTTGTTCTCTGCAAATTGCCTCAGTCATCATCCTTCCTTAAATAGGCTAAGGGAGTGGCCAATTAGCCCCAAGCCTTACTGTCGAGGAGACCTCCTCCTGAGGAGCCACTCCTGCCTTTTGGCAGCTCTGCGTGCCCGTGCATCGAGAAGAGGCTCCTCCTCTTCGTCCTCTTCACTTAAGGGAGCTTCTGGAGGTTCTGAAGGTCCTGGCTGAATCCCCGCCTCTGGCACCACATCTTCTCCAGCCTCCTCATTGTCCGACTTGAGTGCCAGCTGCACAGGCTGCTGGCGCAGCACCACACCAGCCTCCTCGCTGTCGGAATCAGCTATTAGCTGCACAGGCCACTGACGGGCCACAACAGCTAGTCGTTCCCGACTCTAGGGGGCGGTGCTCATCTCTGTTTCAAAGCTGAAGAGCCAGTGCTGTCTGAAGACGTCTCCATGGTCATGTGGCCAGCATGACTCCATGCCAAAGGAGCACGGAACGCTGTTACCTTCCCACCAAAGGTGGTCCCTATTTTTCTACTTGCATTTTTTAAAGTGATCATCTGAATTTCTCTGGATTTGCATTGTGGGTCAGAAGCTGCCTCCAAACCATCGGTGCTTCCCTTCAGCCTTTGCCCAAAGCCAGTAGGCTGAAGCTGACCCCAAGTCGAAATTTCTGTCCCCCTCCGACCCACACAAAAAGACCCCAAAGGGGGAGACTCTCCACAACACACACACAAACATTCATTGCAGGTATCCGGCCCAGGGGCCATAGTTTGAGGACCCCTGATTTAGCGCAATATAAAAAATGCAAATAATTTTTCTGAGGACTACCAAAATTTTCTCGCAGACCACCAGTGGTCCGCGGACCACCAGTTAGTGACCGCTGTTCCAGAGGATTAGCCTTGTGCTCCCAAAAAACTCAGCTCCAGGTTCAGCCCTCAAAATGTTCACTCCTGTTACGCCTGTTCATTTCATTTTTCATTTTATTTGATTTGTATACCGCCCTACTCCCAAAGGACTCAGGGCGGTGAACAGCCAACAATAAAATACATAAATACACAAAATTTAAAAACCCGATAAAATCAAATTAAACTTTTTGGCCCAGACAAATTAAAATACCCCAATAATTTAAAAACAGATTAAAATTTACATATTTTAAAAAGGGAAGAGATCAGGCCAAGCCCGCTTGATGGAATAAAAAGGTCTTCACAGCACGGCGGAAGGAGCGCAGATCCGGGATCCTCCGTATCTCCGGGGGGAGCTCATTCCAGATGGTAGGTGCCCCCACATTCTTCACCAAGAATGATGTTGTGTATATTCACCCAGATACTGTTTACGCAGTTGTTCACTTTGCAAAGAGGTTACATCAGCCTCTTCGCTCATCTGGAAAAGAGAAGATTCCAGAGCAGAGGGATTCAAGGGGGTGGGGGGCGGTGGGGAGGAAAGCACATCATCTGAACACACCCTGCATTTCCACAGGATCTGGGCTCAGCAATAATTAAACCCAACACCTTGGGGATCTCGTGAACTCCTGAAAGCTGAATTTGCCTTGCCTTTCCCATGAAATATGAATCATATAAAGCCAAAAGGGATGTATTTTTTTTTTTTTGTAAAAAAAGGGGAAAAAACTAGCTTAGAAAGTCTACATCAGTAAAATGGCTTCTAAAAGAGGGAAGCCCCAAAATTAAGTTGGCTGTATCGAATGGGGTGAATTCATGCCCTTCTTCCAGGGATGAAATGCTATCGGGTTAGACTGGTTCGGACGAACTGGTAGTGATGGCGGCGGGTGGTTCAGAGAACCAATAGCAACGGCAGCACGAGGCTCCGCCCACCCACCCCATTGTCATTACTTCCGGTTTTTGTTTTGTTTTTTTAAATTTGATTTATATGCCACTCTTCTCTGGAGACTCAGGGTGGCTTACAGTGCATTAAGCAATAGCCTTCATACTTTTGTATATTTTTACAAAGTCAGCTTATTGCCCCCACAAACTGGGTCCTCATTTCACCTACCTTAGAAAGGATGGAAGGCTGAGTCGACCTTGAGCCTGGCGAGATTCGAACTTACTAATTGCAGACAGCTGGAGTTAAATTACAATGCATTAGTCTGCTGAGCTATCCAGGCTCCTTAACCTTTTAACCAGGAAGTAACCTGTTTTTTACACTCTGCGCATGCGCAGAAGGGTTTAAGCATGCACAGAGGGCCCGTACGTGCATGCACATGCAATTCCGAACCGGTAGGGAAGACAAGTAGATTTCACCCCTGCCTTCTTCCTATAAAGCCTTAGTAAGGCCACTCCTGGAATACAGCATCCAGTTTTGGTCGCCACATTACAAAAAAAAAAAAAAGATGTTGAGACTTTGGAAAAAATGCAAAGAAGAGCAACTAAGATGATTAAAGGCCTGGAGACTAAAACATAGGAAGAATGGTTGCAGGATTTGGGTTTGAATAGTCTAGAGCCATGATGGCGAACCTATGGCACGCGTGCCACAGGTGGCACGCAGAGCCATGTCACCCGGCACGCCAGCTCAGCTCCAGTGCGCATGTGTCGGAGTCTCTGGAGGCTGGGGACAGCAAAAAAGTCATTTCCTGTCCAACCAGAAGTTGGGAAATGGGCCATTTCGGCCTCAGAGGGGTGGGGAAGACTGTTTTCGCCCTCCCCAGATGCATAGAGAGGATCTGGAGCCAGGTGAGAAAGAAAAACAGGCCTACCGGGCCATTGTGTGCTAGGAGCGGGGGGAAGGGGGGGTCGCATGTGTGGGGTAGGGTGCATAGAATTATGGGTGTGGGCACACGTGCATGCGAACCTCTGCCGCCCCCCCCTTTCCTGGCACGCGATGACAGAAAGGTTAGCCATCACTGGTCTAGAGAGAAGAAGGACAAGGGGAACACATGATAGCAGTGTTCCAGTATTTGAGAGGTTGCCACAAGGAGGAGGGGATCAATTTATTTTTCAAAACACCAGAAGGCAGGACAAACAATGGATGGAAACTAATCAAGGAGAGAAGCAACCTGGAATTGAGGAGAAACTTCCTAACAGCGAGGACAATTAACCAGAGGAACAGTTTGCCTTCAGAAGTTGTGGGTGCTTCATCACTGGAGGTTTTTAAGAAGAGGCTGGAAGCCACTGGCCTGAAATGGTATAGGGCAGAGGTCTGCAACCTTAAACACTCAAAGAGCCATTTGGACCCGTTTCCCACGGAAAAGAAAACACCGGGAGCCACAAAACCCTTCCCGTGCCTGGCTATTTCTTGAGCGGCCACAAAACTAGCATATGCAGTTGAATGAAACATCCTGTTTTCTTCTGAAACTTTTCTTTTCATGGATTTATCCATGGTTGGCCTACCGGGGGTTGAAAAGCTCAATAAATCATGTGCTGGTGAGTGTCGCACATTGGTGAATATGCGATGCATATTTTGAGAGACAGAGCCGCAGCAGAGGGGTGAAAGAGCCACATGTGGCTCCAGAGCCGCAGGTTGCTGACCCCTGGTATAGGGTCTCCTGCTTGAACAAGGGGCTAGACTAGAAGACCTCCAAGGTCCCTTCCAGCTCTATTCTGATTCTTCACATGAAGAAGGCTGGATCTAGCGGACTGGCCAAACTTTATATTCATGTGGGACATCAGCTGTTGTGAATAGTTGTGAAGATCCAATGTAATAATAGGACATAGGAGCCATCTAGATTCAAATCTCCTATAGTTTGAGGTCTATTTTGTCAAAAGCCTTGTTGAAGTCTAAGTATACTATACCTACAACAACAAGCTTGTGAGGTGATTGGGCTGAGAGAGAGTGGTTGGCCCAAAGTCATCAGGCCAGGCTTCATGCCTAAGGCAAGGCTAGAACTCACCGTCTCCTGGTGATTGACCCAAGGTCACCTAGCCAGTTTTCATGTCTAAGATGGGACTAGAACTCACCGTCACCTGGTGATTGGCCCAGTCACCCAGCTGGCTTTCAGGCCTAAGGCGGGACCAGAACTCACAGTCTGATTGGCCCAAAATTGTCTAGCACTTTAGTGCCTAAAGTGGGACTAGAACTCACTAGTCTCCTGGTTTCTGGCCTGATGCCCTAACCACTAGGCCAAGGTGGCTTTCACTTTCACTTTTTGTTTTATCTGTGTCCAAGAGGGGTTTCTTAGAAGGCTCTTTCCCATTCCTTTGGGGGAGAAAATCCACACATGCAAAGCAGGAAGTCTCATTCCTTAGAAGCCTCTGAATCAACCCCGACTGTCGGGACCAAGCTGCTTGGAGACCTTCATCTGGGAAATTCTCTGGAAATGCAAAATGTATGCTTTCAAAAATAAGCATCCCAGCTTGTAAACTCAGATTCTGAATTATACACAATCCCCAAGAGCTTTCTACAAATCAGGTCCTTCTGTGTGTGATTTTTTCTTCCTCCCTCCCTCCATTCTTTCTCCTTCCCTTCCTTCCTTCCTCTCTTCTTCCCTCCTTCCTTCCTTTCCTTCCTTCTTTCTCTTTCTCCCCTTCCTCTTTCTTTCTTTCTTTTTCTTTCTTCCTTCCTTCTCTTCCTCCCCCTTCCCCTTCCTTCCTTCCCCTTCTTTCCTTCCCCCTTTCCCTCCTCCCTTTCCCTTCCCTCCCTTCCTTCTTCCTCCCTTCCTTCCTCCCTTCCTTCTCTTCCTCCCCTTCCCCTTCCTTCCTTCCCCTTCCTTCCTTCCCCCTTTCCTCCCTCCCTTCCCCTTTCTTTCTTTCTTCCTTCTTTCTTTCTTTCTCTTTCTTTCCCCTTCCTCTTTCTTTTTCTTTCTTTTCTTCCTTCCTTCCTTCTCTTCCTCCCCTTCCTTCCTTCCCCCTTTCCTTCCTCCCTCCCTTCCTCTTTCTTCCTTCTTTCTTGCTTCCTTCCTTGCTTCCTTCCTTCTCTTTCTCCCCTTCCTCTTTCTTTCTTTCTTTTTCTTTCTTTTTCTTGCTTCCTTCCTTCCTTCTCTTCCTCCCCTCCCCTTCCTTCCTTCCTTTCCTTCCTTCTTTCTCTTTCTCCCCTTCCTCTTTCTTTCTTTCTTTTTCTTTCTTCCTTCCTTCTCTTCCTCCCCCTTCCCCTTCCTTCCTTCCCCTTCTTTCCTTCCCCCTTTCCTTCCTCCCTCCCTTCCCCTTTCTTCCTTCTTTCTTCCTTCCTTTCTCTTTCTCCCCTTCCTCTTTCTTTCTTTTTCTTGCTTCCTTCCTTCCTTCTCTTCCTCCCCCTTCCTTCCTTCCTTCCTTCTTCCTTCCTTCCTTTCCTTCCTTCCTCTGTAGAGAGACTTCTTTTCAAATAAGTTTTTTGCAAAGAGGGTGGGGGTAGATGAACCTAAAATCCATAACATCCCTTTGCATGCATCCCTTGTTCTTCAGCTTTCCAAGCAGGCTGTCCTGAGATTTTATAAGTGATGTATGTCAAATAGCATTTTGAGTTGAATTTTGATCCACATTAAAAGCTCTCGGTTCTTGTGTTTAAATATTTTAACCAACAACTGGAGATATTAGAGAAGGGGGAAAAAGCAGAAGGGAAAAGAGGGGGGGGGTTGGAGAAGCTGCTTCCTAAAGGGCTCATCACAGGTCAGTTTTGTGGTTTATCTCAGAGGCAAAGGAAGGAAATCGTAAAACCTGTTTCTAATGACTAAGGTCAAATGTCTTCGCATAAACCTCTTGGTTCTTTCTGACACACTGAGGAAGAAGGGCTGGGGACGAATGAAGGGGTGTAATCAAAGAATAACGGAGTAACAGAGTTGGAAGGGACTTTGGAGGTCTTCTAGTCCAACTCCCTGCTTAGGCAGGAAACCCTACACCACTTCAGACAAATGGTTATCCAACACCATCTTAAAATCTTCCAGTGTTGGGGCATTCACAACTTCTGGAGGCAAGTTGTTCCATTGATTAATTGTTCTAACTGTCAGGACATTTCTCCTTAGTTCTAAGTTGCTTCTCTCCTTGATTGGTTTCCATCTATTGCTTCTTGTCCTGCCCTCAGGTGCTTTGGAGAATAGCTTGACTCCCTCTTCTTTGTGGCAGCCCCTGAGATATTGGAAGACTGCTCTCATTTCTCCCCTAGTCCTTTTTTCCCCCATTAAACTAGATCTACCCAATTCCAGCAACCGTTCCTTATATGTTTTAGCCTCCGGTCCTCTAATCAACTTCGTTGTTCTTCTCTGCACTCTATCCAGAGTCTCAACATCTTTTTTTATATTGTGGCAACCAAAATTAGATGCAATATTATAATTACCAAGGCATTATAAAGTGATATAAGGCATACACCTTTCTTACGAAAAAGCTAGGGCTTTGTGTGGTTGGGGCTGCCATTTTGAATTTTTTGACCCTTCCTCCCACTTTGGGCCTCCTTGTCCTATTTTCTCAGAGCCACTTCTGAGGTTTGGAGCAGTCAGGAGGCAAAAGGTGTGTGTGTGTGTGTGTGTGTGTGTGTGTGTGTGTGTGAGAGAGAGAGAGAGAGAGAGAGAGAGAGAGAAAGACAGAGTCAGAGAGAGAGAAAGAAAGAGTGGGATAGAGAGAAAGAGAGAGAGAAAGAGACAGAGAGAGAAAGAGTGAGAGAGAGAGAAAAAGAGAGAGAAAGAGACAGAGAGAGGGGGATAGAGAGAAACAGAGAGAGAGAGAAAGAGAGAGGGAGAGAAAGAGAGAGAAAGACAGAGAGACAGAGAGTCAGAGAGAGAGAGAGAGCTGGATAGAGAGAAAGAAAAAGAGAGAAAGAGAGACAGAGAGAGAGAAGGATAGAGAGAAACAGAGAGAGAGAGGGAGAGAGAAGAGAAAAAGAAAGACAGAGAGAGGGATAGAGAGAAGAGAGAGAGAGAGAGAGAGAGAGAGACAGAGAGAGACAGAGAGAGACAGAGAGAGCGGTATAGAGAGACAGAGAGAGAGAGAGAGAAAGAGAAAGAGAGAGAAGAGAAGGATAGAGAGAAACAGAGAGAGAGAGGGAGAGAGAAAGAGAGAAAAAGAGAGACAGAGAGGGATAGAGAGAAAGAGAGACAGAGAGACAGAGAGACAGAGAGATAGAGAGACTGAGAGACATATTAAAGGTACCATTCAGAGCAACAAATTTTCTCAGCCTTACAGACATTATTATCATTATTCAGGACATTATTATCATTATCTATGATTGTTATTTGAGTTAATCCCCGGTAGATAGGGCGCACAACCTGGGCGTCCTCCCGGATTCACATTTAAATCTGGAAGATCATGTAATGACCGTGACCAGGGGGGCATTTGCCCAGGTTCGCCTGGTGCGCCAGTTGCGCCCCTACTTGGACCAAGATGCCCTACGCACAGTCACTCATGTGCTTGTCACCTCCCGTATTGACTACTGCAATGCTCTCTACATGGGGCTGCCCTTGAAGACTACTCGGATGCTTCAGCTGGTGCAGAATGCGGCTGCGCAGGTAGTGATGGGAGGGTCCCGACACTCCCATGTTACACCTCTCCTGTGTGACTTGCATTGGCTGCCGGTTGCCCTCCGGGTGAGATTCAAGGTGCTGGTGATTACCTATAAAGCCCTACATGGCTTAGGCCCGAGATATTTGGCGGACCATCTGCAGCCAGCAACAGCTTCCCATCGCCCGGTGCGTTCTCACAGGGAGGGCCTACTCAGGGTGCCGTCGGCCAGACAGTGTCGGCTGTCTACCCCCAGGGAGAGGGCTTTCTCTGTGGGCGCACCTACTCTTTGGAATCAACTCCCCCTGGAGCTCCGGATGGCCCCCGACCTCTGCTCTTTCCGCCATGGCCTGAAAATGTGGCTGTTTCACCTGGCCGCCCTGGACTGATGGGGGGTTTTAATAGAATTTTAACTGGGTTTTTATGGATTTTTTGTTCATTTTAACCTGGATTTTTGTTTTAATGGTTTTTCTTTTGTTTTAATTGTTGTGAGCCACCCCGAGTCCATTGGAGATAGGGCGGCATACAAGTTCCATTAATAAATAATAAATAAAATAATCTATTATGGTGCTCTGCATCAAACTATAATGATTGCTTAGAACCATGAGGGCGAACCTGTGGCACGCGTGCCACAGGTGGCACGCGGAGCCATATCTGTTGGCACGCCAGCGTTGCCCTAGCTCAGCTCCAACGCTCATGCACGTGCCAGACAGCTGATTTTCGGGCCTTCTGGGCCCACCGGAAGTTAGGAAACGGGCTGTTTCTGACCTCCAGAGGGCCTCTGGGGAGGGGGGGAGGCTGTTTTTGCCCTCCCCAGGCTCCTAGAAAGCCTCTGGAGCCTGGGGAGGCCGAAAAAGGGGCCTACCTGGCCATCACGTACCAAAAGTGGAGGGAGCGCGGGGGGGTTGCATGCGCATGCCCGGGGGGCGGGGCACATTGAATTATGGGTGTGGGCACGTGTGCGCAAACACCCCCTCCCCGGCGCTCCCCCCGCTTTTGGCACTCAATGGCAAAAAGGTTAGTCATCACTGGCTTAGAACTATCATCTTAGTTTAGAACTATCTATTAACTATCATCTTCTTTGGGGGAGTTTCTCCCCCTTTTTTCTCCCAGTGACTTTCTAGGTTTTCATTTCTTTTGCATTCTCATTGTAAATACTGAGACTTGTTGGCAGCTTCCCAGTGCAATTCATCCGTCCATCCAATCCAATCTGAGAATGCCCTTTGCCTATTTGTGCCGCAAGCCCTTATATAGTAGGGAACAAAAATATTTTGAGGTAATGCAATTATGGAAAGACTTTGGAAGAGCAGCTTCTGGGAAAGGGGAGGAAATGAAAACATATTGTTTTCATGTCACAAATGTGGGTTTCCCAGGAATGTGGTTGGTCTCACATGAGCCTAGAATACTGGAAGAAATTTAGCTGACTGACAGAATTCTTTGCATGCTGTCATTACAGGAAGATATAAACAGAGATTTTTAGAGCATATGAAAAAAACATATACAGGTAGTCCTTGAATTATGACGAGGGTGGATTTGATTTAAATCGAGTTGATTTAAATCATGATTTAAATCACTAGTAAAAAGGCTTGATTTAAATCAACTCGATTTAAATCATAATTTTTAAAGAGCAACTGTCATCTCTGCTACTCCTTTGACCCGCTGTTGACTCACCGATAGTCCCAGCGTTGCAGAATATACAGCCTCATGCTACATAACTAAGCTCCATTTCATGCTGAATAAACTAAATTATTTATGTATCTTAAATAGAAAACTATCTTACGATAGATTTTGACCCCAAAAGTTTTTTTATTAAAATAAATTCAATAAAAATTAAAAAAAATCCAATTTAAATAAAAAAATCCAATTTTTTTGATTTTTTTAAAAAAAATCATTCATTTTTATCCACCCTGATTACGACTATAAATTTAGTGATTGTTCTAAATTACGACGACACTGAAAAAAAGTGGCTTAGGACCCCTTTTCACATTTACGACCACTGGAGCATCCCCATGGTCACATGATCAAAATTCAGACGCTTGGCGACTGCTTCGTATTTATGACGGCTGCAGTGTCGTGGAGTCACGTGGTCACTTTTTGCGACCTTCTGACCAGCGAAGTCAATGGAGAAGCCCGATTCATTTAACAACCATGTAGTGGTATTCACTTACCTTCGCTCCCGGTTCGCCAATGAGAGCCGCACGCCACCTCTGAGCATGCTTAGAGTGTCCGCGATGACGTCCAGGCGGGTGGGAGGAGCCTCCCACCGCTATCGGTTACAGCGAACCGGGTAGAATCGGTAGAATCCCACCACTGACCGTGTTCCTAACTTTACAACCGCAGCGATTCACTTAACAGCTTAAGGAGCCTTGGTAGTACAGTGGCTTAAAGCACCTGTTATTAAGACCAGATGCCTGCAATTACTGCAGGTTCGAATCTCGCCAGGCTCAAAGTTGACTCAGCCTTCCATCCTTTCTAAGGTAGGTGAAATGAGGACCCAGTTTGTGGGGGCAATAAGCTGATTTTGTATAAATATACAAAAGGATGAAGGCTATTGCTTAGCACATTGTAAGCCGCCCTGAGTCTCCGGAGAAGGGCGGCATATAAATCAAATAAAAAAAAAAAACAAAAAAAAAACAGCTGTGGCAAGAAAGGTTTTAAAGTGGAGCAAAACCCACTTAACAAAATGTTTCGCTTAACAACAGAAATGTTGGGCTCCATTGCTGTCGTAAAGTCGAGGAGTACCCGTATTCGAGCTGAGCCTGCCTGACCCTTGAGACGAGAGCATCTTAGTTCTCGGAAGGGCAATAAATAAATAAATAAATAAATAAATAAATAAATAAATAAATAAATAAATAAATAAATAAATAAATAAATAAATAAATAAATAAAATGGATGCGTGAGAATAACAAAATGAGAAGCAGGAAGGAAAAAATGAAACCGTGGTCTGATTGAATTTCAAAGTCATAAAACTGAATTGAATTAAATGAAGGTAAACAAAAACAAACATGATTACTCCTGGTGGACTTAATTTCCTCTATCAACAATTAAGATTACATCTCGGTCCTTGCCTGGAAGGGAAACACCTCCAAGATTTCCCTGGGGCTCCAAGCTCTATGCTGCTGCTATATTAAAGGAATCTTTGCAATATGGTCGTCTTTAAGTATTTAATTTCGTCGCCATCAGCCCCGGGTGTAGGAAAGTTTTATTCCCGAGAGAAAAACGTATCTGCAATTTAGCTCCATCGTGGTGGAAGTTCCAGTCTCAGTTTTGATGATAAGTCTGTTTGTGGGTCTTTGTTCAAGCAGAGAATTAAGATGTGGACACTCTAGAAAGAGTGCAGAGAAGAGCAACAAAGATGATTAGGGGACTGGAGGCTAAAATATATGAAGAGCGCAGGGGTGGGTTCTAAATTTTTTTACTACTGGTTCTGTGGGCATGGCTTATTTTGTGGGTGTGGCTTGGAGGTCGTGTGACTAGGTGGGCGTGGCTAGCTGGTCAGAGTCATTTCTGGAAGATCCTTGCACTTACGACCAGTCCTCGCACTTATGACCTGACTCATTTGTTTGCTTTTAACACTGATCAGCTGTAGGGCGGCCCTTTGAAGCCCCGCGGCAGGAGTTTAAACAGGTTTTTTCCCTCTAGTCATCAGCTGGGACTCAGGAGGCAGCAATAGATTGGGGGTGGGACCAAATAAAAGGTAAGAATAACGTGAGGGGGTGGGGGGTGGGAGGGGAGAACCGGTTCGGTGACATCATATCGTCACCACTACCAGCTCGGCCGAACCGGACCGAACCGGGAGGAACCTACCACTGGAAGAACGATTGCTGGAATTGGGTTTTGCCTAGTTTGATGAAAAGAAGGACTAGGGGTGACATGATAGCAGAGTTCCAATATCTCAGGGGCTGCCCCAAAGAAGAGGGAGTCAAGCTACTCTCCAAAGCACCTGAAGGCAGGACATGCACAACGGAGCTGAACTGGTGCGACAGCTCACGTGCCATCAGAGAGGGTACTATGTGCAACCTCTGGCACGTGTGCCATAAGTTCCCCCTCATGGCCCTAGGGTGATCTGTTGTAACTTCAAACGATCATAAATCGAGGACTGCAATAAATTTTGTAAATAAAAATGGTGGCAGTTCACAAAGATTGCTAGGTGCAAATAAAAATACACATTATTTCTATTTGCGGAGAAGGGTAGTATAAAAATTTGATAAATAAAATAAATAAAATACATTATTTCCACAGTAAATAGGAAGATAAGGCAGGAATGGTTAAAATGATTAATTCATTTAAAGAGGAAAATATGTTCTTATTTGGATAGCGCTTCTGGAATTTGTGCTTGTGAAGAAAAAAAAAATGAAACTTTGATCTTGGTTTTGTTGATTGGAAAGATTATAGAAATGGCTAGTTACATATTAAAGTGTAAAAGCAAAAAGTTGAAGTTGGTGTGTGTTTATCTTGTACTGTCCTAGGAAGAGTTGGAAGTCAATGCCCCCTTTTCTTTCTTTTTTCTCTTCCCCCTTGTATTTCACACCTCCTTTTTCCCGTTCCCTTTCCCTCCCTTAATTTCCTATTTTCTTATCTCTTTTTTTTGTATTTTATATAATAAAATAAAAATGCTAAATGCTAAAAAAAAAAGATGATAATTGAGGATTATTTGTAGGTAAGCAAACTGTCATAAATCAAGGACTATCTGTAGATAAAATTTTCAAACAATTAAACAAAGCCCCAGCTGATGTCTCTCGGAACACCTAGGACAGTGATGGCTAACCTTTTCTGGACTGAGTGCCCAAAGTAAAATGCAATGTGCATACACACCCTCCCCCCGCATGCAACCCGCCCCCCACATGCGTGCACGCCCCCCCCGCACATATCCTGGCCCCCCACATGTGCCCTGGTCCATGCGCATGCGTGCAGCCCCCACCCGCACCCTGCCCCCACCCCCATGCATACACATGCCTGCCACCTCCCACATGCTGCGCAGGGCCTTCCCACATGCCCCACCCCCCACACAAGCATGGCAGAGACCCAAAGACCAGCTGGCCGGCGGGAGGCACGCACACATGTGTGGCAGACAGAGGTGGGTTCTAAAATTTTTTACTACCAGTTCTGTGGGTGTGGCTTATTTTGTGGGCATGGCTTGATAGTCATGTGACAACTCTTTAGGATTTAGCAGAGGTACTGGTCTACCAGGCTTTTAACTGCTTGCAGAGCTGTACCGGTCTACCCACTTATTTTTTGCAGGCACTGATCTACTCATGTATTTTTGCAGGCACCGGTCTGCTCATTTGTTTGCTTTTAACACTGATCAGCTGTAGGGCGGCCCTTTGAAGCCCAGCGGCAAGAGTTTAAACGGTTTTTTCCCTCTAGCCATCAGCTGGGACTCAGGAGGCAGAATAGATTGGGGATGGGGCCAAATAAAAGGTAAGAATAACGCAGGGGGGTGGGGGGGCATGGGGGTGGGGGGGCGCGGAGGGCGGGGGGGCAGAGCCGGTTCGGTGACGTCATATCATCATCGCTACCGGCTCGGGAGAACTGGGCCGAACCGGGAGGAACCCACCACTGGTGGCAGAGCTGAACTGGGGCAACGGCTCATGTGCCATCAGAGAGGGCGCTGCGTGCCACCTCTGCAACGTGTGCCATTGGTTCGCCATCACGGAGCTAGGAGATCCAGAGGTTCTTCCTACATTCGTATGCTGTCACAATGTTTTTCTCTGCTATCTTCCGTGTTTCCCCGAAAATAAGACCCTGTCTTATATTTTTTTGAACCCTGAAATAAGCGCTTGGCCTTATTGCCATGCGCTCAAAAGCCCGATTGGGCTTATTATCAGGGGATGTCTTATTTTGGGGGAAACAGGGTTGTTCTAACCAGCTAGGGCAGCTGCTTTTAATTTCTCATGAACATTAAAACCTCCAAAAAATGTTTAGAGAAAAGCTTGTGAGAAGATTTTCAGAAGTGCTAGGAAAATCTCAGGAACAATTGGCAAAGATGGAATTGCGGTACCCAGATGGGCAATCCGTAACCTTTTTTTACCTTTGAAAATGTATTTGCTGGAGGGCAAACATTAAGGGTGAAAAGGTAACATATGCCAACAGATCTTGTTCCAGTTTTTACTGTGTCATCTGCTACAAATTGACACGAACCATATTTCTGCAAAGTTTCAATCTGTCATATGTTAAGTCAGAGACAAATGGGAATAACAAAGACTTCCTTTAATAATGGCACCATTTCTTGGTGGATGTGTTTTTTTTTAAAAAAAAGCTTTAAAAAATTGGATTCAAAGAAATACTTTGATACAGAGGATTTTAAATATCCATATTCAGTTGGGACTGGTGATTGGTCCCAAGTCAGCCACCAAAAAAAGTCAACACAGTCCTAAGCTGCATTAACAGAGGCTTAAAATTGAGATCACGTGAAGTGTTAATACCACTTTATAATGCCTTGGTAAGGCCACACTTGGAATACTGCTCCCAGTTGTGGTTGCCACGATATATATATAAAACAAAAGATGTCGAGAATCTGAAAAGAGTGCAGAGAAGAGCAGCAAAAAGGATTAGAGGATTAGAGGATATAAAGGTTGCTGGAATTGGGTATGTCTAGACTCTAGTTTAATGAAAGAAGGACTAGGGGTGACATGATAGCAGTCTTCCAATATTTGAGGGGTTGTCTAAACTTGTCTAAAATGGTATAGAGTCTCCTGCTTGAACAGGGGGTTGGACTAGAAGACCTTCAAGGCCAGAGGAGGACTGAACATAATTTAACAACAGACTTATTGTTTATTTATTTATTTATTGATTGATTGATTGATTGATTGGTTCGATTTATATGCCGCCCTTCTCCGGAGACTCAGGACAGCTTACAATGCGTTAAGCAATAGCCTTCATGCTTTTGTATATACCTGCTTAGTAGGGCTTTTGCCCCCCCCCCCCCAGCGGTGTTCTATTTTATACAAAGTCAGCTTATTGCCCCCACAATCTGGGTCCTCATTTTACCTACCTCGGAAGGATGGAAGGCTGAGTCAACCTTGAGCCTGGTGAGATTTGAACTCGCACTAATTGCAGGCAGCTGGTGCTACTTAACAGCATTTTAGTCTGCTGCGCCACCAAGGCTCCTAGGTTCACCTAGGGCCGTGATGCCAAACCTATGGCACACATGCCAGAAGTGGCATGAAGAGCTATTTTTCCGGGCACGCGAGCTGTTGCCCAACTCACCTGCAATTGCGCCGGTGTGCATTCGTGCAATTCAGGGGACCCAGCTGGTCTTCGGAGCGCTCCTGCACATGCACGCATGTTTGTGCATGCACGTGAGAGTACTGGTGCACAGCGCACACATGTGCAGACGGCATTCATGTGTGTGTATTGCACATGTGAAAACCATGTGCCTGTGCAGATGGTGCTATTGCCCGCGCAACACAGTGTGGGGCACGCGTGTAAAACCTGTGTGTATGCGCAGATGGTGTGGTTGCACACGCAGCGCACAGTGGGGGTGCGCGCAAAAGCTATGCGCATGCACGGATGGTGCAGTTGCACACACAGATGAGGGAGGTGCCGTGCATTAGCGCGAATGGCACACGCGTCCATGCAGCACACGAAGCACATACTTGTTCGGCACTCGGTGAGTAAAAGGTTCGTCACCACTGGCCTAGGGGCAGAACCAAAAATGTGAGTGCATGTGCACATGCGCACTTTGCTTGCACGCGTGCCTTCCATGCAGCTTCAAACACATGGCGATTTCATGTGCATGGCTTCCAGCACAGCTTCTCGGGCAGCCACGGTGCGTAGAGCGGTGAGGCACGGAAATCAGCTGGGCTGCGTGGGCAGGGTGAACGAGCCAGAGAGTGAGATATATAGGACTGGATAATGCTGGGGCCAGGGGTGAAATGTAAAATTTGTTACTACCGGTTCTGTGAGCGTGGCTTGGGGGGTGGGTTAATGTGACTGGGTGGGCGTGGCCAACTTTTTTTTTTAACTTTTCAAAGCATTTTTTCTAACGCTTTGAAAAGCCTCTGCCGATCAGGCAACTCAGCTGGGATTCTCAGAGAGGCTTTTTAAAAAATACCTCTCTGCTGATCAGGCAACTCAGCTGGGATCGTCAGAGACATTTCAAAGCATTTTTTTTACCACCTCTTTCGGCCAAGAGGTTGCAGAAAAAAAATGCTTTGAAAAGCCTCTGATGATCCCAGCTGAGCCACGCGATCATCAGAGGCTTTTTTTTTTTACCTTTAAAAGCATTTTTCGTTGGAAGAGGTTGTAAAAAAATGCTTTTAAAAGTAAAAAAAAAAAGTCTCTGATGATCCTGTGGCTCAGCTGGACATGGGGAGGGGGGGGCACAGGGATTTTTGCTACCGGTTCTCCGAACCACCTGCCGCCATCGCTACCGGATTGGGTGATCCGGTCCGAACTAGGAGCATTTCACCCCTGGCTGGGGCAGGTGGGCAGGCCCAGCTGATGGTCAGAACTACAGGTACACCAGAACTGGTCCGAACCCAACAGCAGCCCACCTCTCTTCAAGGCCCCTTCCAACTCTGTTGCTCTGTTCACCCAGCCAGCTTTCATCCCTAAGGCAGGGCGAGAACTCACGGTCTCCTGCTTTCTAGCCTGGTGCCTTAACCAATAGACCAAACTGCTTGGTAAGAGGGAACAGACAGGAATACAAGGGAAGACAGCGATGTCCCATCTTTGCTGTCCACAAAGCATCCAGGCATTTCATGACTGGGGCTGCAATCGTGAAATGCTGCAAAAGAGAACCAGGGTCAGAATCTGCAGGGAGGAGCACAAGATCTTCCCATTACAGTCCGGAATTCCCCACCCCACCCCCACCCGTGTCTGAAAGGACCATTAGACCCAGGAGATATGTTGCCATTAGACCCAGTGTCAAATTTTTCAGTGTCAGTTTCCCTGCATCTGCTCTGCAGCTGAGTTGAGAAGCAACAGATGTGTCAAGTCCACCTCCGAGCAGCTGCTGAGGCTGACTTAGGAAATGTGAAATTGGAAGCCACCTTGCAGGAAATTCCTACCCCTGAAAATACAGGCAGTCCTCGACTTATGGCCACAATTGAGCCCAAGATTTCTGTTGTTAAGCGAGGCATTTATTAAATGACTTTTGATCCCATTTTACGACCTTTCTTGCCACCGTTGTTAAGTGAATCACTGCAGTTGATAAGTTAGCAACTCGTTTGTTAAGTGAATCTGGTTTCCTTATCAGCTTTGCCGGTCAGAAGGTCGTGAAAGGGGATCGCGTGACTCCACGACACAGACATGGTCGTTAATATGAACCAGTCGCCAAGCATCTGAATTTTGATCACGTGATCGTGAGGATGCTGCAATGGTCATAAGTGTGAAAAACAGGTCATCAGTCACATTTTTCAGTGCCGTTGTAACTTTTGAACGGTCACTAAACGGACTGTTGCAATTGAGGACTAGGAGCTTTTCCGGGTTCATGCAATGCCTCGGATGAGGGCCACACAAAAGGTAAAACTGTGATGTATGTTAGAATACGGTATGTTAACCATCTCTAACCACCTGGACGAATGAACTGTGTGCCTCTAAAATTCAGTATGTATTGTAGGAATGGATATTTCAAAGGTGCCTTTTCAAAAGACAACTGGACTGTTTCCTCTCCCCACCCCACCCTCCCACCTCCCGAGGAAGAAGAAGAAGATGTTTCACTTCTTATCCTAGAAGCTTCATCAGTTCTGGCAGAATGGTGGGGGGCGATGGAAGGATTAGTTCTGACAAGATGATGGGGATCGGGGATGGAAGGATCTTTCCAGTCATCTGGTTGTTAGCACTCCCTGGGAGCTCTTCAGAGGTAGGATTCAGCCGGTTCGGGCGAATTGGATATTAATTTTACATCTGGTTCGGTGAACCTGTAGTTCTGACGACTGGGTGGCCCCACGCCACCCCGTCCCTCCCAGGAGTCCCCACGCAGCCTATTTTGGATCCCAGATAAGTGCAGGGGGCATGTGGAGCCCGGGGAGGTGGAAAACGGGCCTCTTAGAGGCCCATGGAGTGCAAAAATGGGCCAATTTCCAGCCTCCAAAGAGCCTCCAGAGCCTGGGGAATGGAAAACGGGCCCTCCACAGCCTGTTTTTGCTCCCAGTAGGCTGCAGGGAGGCCTACTAGGCCCAAAACACAACACCGGGGGGGGGGTTGGCACGGCCCTCCTGCGGCCCGTTTTTGCTCCCAGGGGGGTGCAGGAGGCCGAGTGCTGCCTGTCACACCCCCTGGCCACGCCTACCATGGCCACGCCCACCTAGCGGGTCATTAGGGCAGAGAACCGTTTGTTAATTTATTTGAATCCCACCACTGGAGCTCTTGAGACCACTTGGGGGTTTATCTGTGCCCTCGGGGTTGCCTGAATCAGAGTGGAAACGGGGTGTGAAACCTTCCTGAGATTGCTGAAAGGATTGTGTTGTAGACAGAAGATAGGTCATACTGAAGCGGGAAAACGCACTTTCCCAAATGCAGGAGACAAGACCACAAAGGTTGGAGAACACAGGTGTCAGGTTTCGAGGTCGCCTCAAATAAATTTCATTTCAAACAAAGTCTTTGATGAAAAACTCCCATTTATTAAGCATGACATTCTAACTCCGACTCCATCGTAGCCAACACTGACTTCCTGACCCAAAACCCTCCCTTTCCTTTCCCCACTCCCCTGCACTCATTGGCCATCTTCCAAGTCACTCTACCCCTAACCTACTGCTCCAGCTCAAAGGAATTTGCCCCCTCCCATCCCATCTCCTAGGGGGTGTTATCTCCAGGGAAAATAAGTAGGTGAAAAGTCAAACGTCCCTTTCCAGACGCCTCTCTTCTCCTTCTTATGTCAGCACTAGAGTAAATGCAGCTTGAAGTGCTGACATCAGGTTTATTTGCTAGCAAAGGTTCGGAGCATTCACATGTCAGATTCCGAACCCCGGGCTACGCCGGGGTGTACCTTTTATACATTTTGCAATTCTAGCCACGCCAGAGGCGTTACGCCTCTGAATCTATTTCCATATATGGGTACACCGTCTGTTACTTTCCATGAACACTTCTGGTAATATGTTTCTTAATATAAGTTCGTTACAGGGATGATATAGAACATAGGTCATTAAGCTCATCAGTACATTTAACAAGTTCCTTATTTCTGTTCCTTGTACTTTCCTGAGGTTTGCAACATAACTTCTGCTCCAATGTCAGTACCTCAGAAAACAATATAATACTGTGCATGATACAATACTTAGATTAATATGATTTATAGTATAAGACCCTTCTGTTTCAATATCCCTCCCAACTCTGTCGAGACAGGTTTGTTCAACGTTAACAAAGATGGCCACTTTTTACTCCTCTTTCAAACCAACTGTCTTCTCTATTGGATTTAATGGGGATTTAATGGGGAATGGACATAAAGGCAAGCTGCAAATGGTGAGAGTTTCAATAACACAATATTCGATTTAGTGCAAATTGCACATGGGTGCCAGGCGGCGTTTAACGCAACCCAAAAGTCTGTGAATGCAAAGCTAGCATGTGTGAAATTCAGGCTAGCGCATGGGGACTGGTGGCTGAGGTTTTACACACTGCTTGTCTTCATGCGTGCAAAAGAGAGGAAAGGAAGATTCCATTGGAGGATAAAAGTGCAAGTTTTTTTTTTTTTAAAGAATCCACTTGGAGCAAACATTTGATAGAATTAAATGTCACGAAATCATCATAGCAATGCTGAACGAGAACAAGATGTTGGATGCCTGAATTTATGGGAGAATTTTTTTTAAAAAAATTTGGATGTCTATAACTATTATATGACTTCATTCACCAGAAACGTATATTTTTTTTCCTGTAATGTTTCAATAATTAATATACAATATGTGTGCGTGTGTATCTTATGTTTTAAATTTTTCATTGCCTGTTTCTGTCAAGCTGGAATCAATTGCCAATTTTTCTATGGAAATATAATTTGAACAGTGTGAATTCAAATCATGCAATCATTTCGTGGGATTCATTAAGTGCGCTAATTGAGACCTACCTGTTATGTTCATTCTTATGAGGAGGAGGAGGAGGAAGAGGGGGAGGAGGAGGAGGAGGAGGAGGAGGAGGAGGAGGAGGTGGAGGAGGAAGAGGAGATTATTCCGGAATTCACATATGGTTTGTATATAAAGGAGCTGTACATTTCTTGCAGTCTGTTCTGACCTAGGCTTCCTGAGTCATTAAAACACACGAGTAGTCCCCAAAACCTCTTTTATTGCAATAACTGTGAATTCTGTTCATTCACAGATGAGTCCCAATTAGTTGTAAAGAGTCCGGCGGGAGACATCCCCAAATAATCATCCACCTTTATCTCCCTTGACACGCTGCCTAAAGACTTAATTGGCAAAGCCGCATGGAGTCCAGACTCAAACAGAGCTTCAGGCTTTAAGCTGAACTGAATGAACAAAGGTTGCTTCCTGCAAAGGCCCATGTGCTTTTGCTCCTCTTTTAAGTCTTACCCTGTTACTCTGCCTCGCTGAGGTCCGACTCTGAAGGCTCCGGAGGCAGCACATACCTCCCAGATGGCCGTTTCTCTGCCTCCGACGCAGAGCCCTCGTCTGAGCCTTCCCCAAACTCCAGGTCCATGTTCCTCCCCAGCCTCCTCACTGTCCGACTCTGCTGCCAGCTCCGCAGGCTGCTGGCGGACCACAACACAGTCTGCCAAATGTCTCAACTATTCTTTGACATTTATATTTACAGGCAAATGGTGCCTACAGCATATAGCTGATGGTGGAAATAAGGTTTGGAAAGCAACCAACATAATCAGAGGTCTGCCTTAATTCCGGCCACCCAATTTACATATGTATTTATCAGCGTTGGGTTTCACATATTCTTACCACCGGTTTGCCGTGCGCGCTCACTTCGTGCACACGTACAGCTTCTGTGTGTGCGCCTGGCCTACCACGCATGTACTTTGCTCGCACATGCCCCTTCTGCACACGCGCCCGGGCTCAAAAATGTGGCTAAATAGGATGGCATTACACCAGGGCGGGGATGAGGGGAGGAGGTCCTCCTGCAGTTGCCGCTACCAGTTCGCTTGAACTGCATTGCAGTTAAGTCACTAACACGGTTGTTAAGCAAATCTGGCTTTCCCCATTGACTTTGCTTGTCAGAAGGTCGCAAAAGGGTATCACATGACACTGCAACCGTCATAAATAAAAGCCAGTTGTCAAGCGTCCGAATTTTGATCACCTGACCGTGGGGATGCTGCGGCGGTCCATAAGTGTAAAAAATGGTCATAAGTCACTTTTTTCAGTGCTGTTGTAATTTCAACCATTTCCAACAGAATGGTGTGGTAAGTTGAGGACTACCTGTAAACTTTTTAATTTCCATAATTGTATAGAAAATGAGAAACAACCAGTTATTATAAAGAACGGTTGCTGGAATAGGGTAGGTCTAGTTTGATGAAAAGAAGGATCAGGGGAGACATGATAGCAGTCTTCCAATATCTCAGGGGCTGCCACAAAGAAGAGGGACTCAAGCTATTTCCCAAAGCACCTGAGGGCAGGACAAGAAGCAATGGGTGGAAACTAATCAAGGACAGGAGCAACCTAGCACTAAGGAGAAATTTCCTGACAGTGAGAAGAATTAATCAGTGGAACAACTTGCGTCCAGAAGTTGTAAATGCTCCAACACTGGAAGTTTTTAAGAAAAGATTGGATAACTATTTGTCTGAAACGGTATAGGGCAGTGATGGCAAACCTTTTCAGCACTTGCAGAAATGCTGTGCACATGCTCATCAGGGTCGTGCTCTAGAAAAGCTGAACTTCTGGGTTCTAGCGCATATGTGCACCCAATGATCAGCTGGCTGGTACGCATACCCAGGCTGGTTTTTGGCACTGCTTCGCACACACAGGGATCGCGCTCCGGAAAAGCCGAACTTCCAGATTCTGGTGCACATGCGCACCTGACAATCAGCTGGCTGGCTCGCATGCGCACACCAGTTTTCAGCACTGCCGTGCACGCAAAGGACAGCTGATCATTGCATGCACATGCGCACCAGAAACCTGGAAGACAAACAGGCAAGGCTGCGTGTGCCGGGCGACATTGCTTTGCGTGCCACTTTAGGCACGTGTTCCATAGGTTCACCATCACAGGTATAGGGTTTCTTGCCTAAGCAAGGGGTTGGAGTAGAAGACCTCCGAGGTCCCTTCCAACTCTGTTATTCTATTCTATTCTATTCTATTCTATTCTATTCTATTCTATTCTACCGTGTTTCCCTGAAAATAAGACCCTGTCTTATATTTTTTTGAACCCTGAAATAAACGCTTGGCCTTATTTTCGGGGATGTCTTATTATTTTGGGGCGCGTGTGTCACTGCGTTTTTGTATTTACCAGATGAGCTCTTATTTTTGAACTTTCAGACTTACCGTAGCTTGCCAAGTTCTTATCTCTAAGCTAACTGCGCATGTCCACATTCTTTTCTTCTTCTCAAAAACTTTTCTTTGTTCTCCGGCCAAGAGAGGTGGCCGGGAAAGCTTTGCCAAGATGTAGTTAATTAGCCAGTAAGATGTTTTATTTTCTTTATAACAAATAAATTGAGGTTTTCTTAGAAAAATATATCTTTGGGTTTATTTTCTTAAAGCATACTTCAAGGGAAGGTCACGATCCATTCTCTAATCAAGGTGCAATTACCCAAAAGCAGAAATGGGATTAACTGCCATCCTGACAGCGTGGAGTAAAGCGGGGCTCCTCTTGCCATCTTACCTGATTTCCAGCTCTGTGTCCCTAACCCTAACTAGAGGAAATGGCTTATTATCAGAGGATGCCTTATTTTAGGGGAAACAGGGTATTCTATTCTATTCTATATTCTACTCTACTCTACTCTACTCTACTCTACTCTACTCTACTCTACTCTATTCTATTCTATTCTATTCTATATCACTAACTGACGTGATGCAGCAGTTGTGAAAAATAAAAGAATTCAGAATGGAAGCGCTGGATGAACCCAGATGGTGTGATACGGATGGCAATTTTTGAATCACCTGCTTGCCACTCCAAGAACAGAAGCCGGGCGTGAGGCGCGGCTGCGGAAATAACAAAGAGCATGGTTTTCAGGCAGAGTAGGTTCTTATTATTATATCCTGGGGGAGAAAACATACAAGTTTAGCTTAATTGGATTGCCTCCCCCCTTCCTCGGTTGCCTCTCTTCTACTCACCCATAAATATTTCAATTGCAGAGATTGTTCATAAAGAACTTGATGTATCTATCCACAGGAAATGCTTCTAGAAGTGGGATTGGGCTGGGAGGGGGTGTTTTTCTTAAGGGAGGGGCACTTTTAAATTAGCTCTGCTTCTCTTAAGAGTGATAGCAGTCTTCCAATACTTGAGGGGCTACCACAGAGAGGAGGGGGTCAAGCTATTCTCCAAAGCACCTGAAGGCCAGACAAGGAATAATGGATGGAAACTGACCAAGGAGAGATTCAACCTAGAAATGAGGAGGAACTTTCTGACAGTGAGAACAATCAACCCATGGAACAGAAGTTGCCTTCAGAAGTTGTGGGAGCTTCATCACTGGAAGCTTTCAAGATGAGACCTCACTGCCATTTTTCAGAAATAATATAGGGTCTCCTGCTTGGGTGGGGAGTTGGACTAGATGACCTGCAAGGTCCCTTCCAACTCTGTTATTATAAGTTATAAATTCTAAAGCCTCATCTTCTGTATAGAAGGGGACTGTCAAGGTTCCGACTGATGAACCCAAATGAGTCAGCACTCTTTGAGACGATCGGATTAACTCAAAGAAGTGTTTTATTGAGTGCATCATTTCAGAACAGAATAACAGAGTTGGGAGAGACTTTGGAGGTCTTCTAGTCCAACCCCCTGCTTAGGCAAGAAACCCTATGTTAGGATATGGTTTGAGCCTAACAAGTTGTCCAGGCAATATATGTGTTCTGTGACTTTAATATGAATATGTATTGTGTGACTTTAAAGTTTTCCTGCTGATTCATTGTAATGCTGAGTCATGCTGTAATTAGATAATCACTAGTTGTAAACGTATTTAAGAAAGATACTGTAAAGTATTCAGTTGATGATAAGATACCATAGTGTGTGGAGTTGCAACCATTGTGCTATCATCGTTGGATGGAGCTGCTACCATCGTGGTTTGTGAACCAGAGTGAGTTTGTTATTCTAACCAACTACTGTTTGTGTGGTAAGAAGAGTTTTTGTATCACTGGACTGATTTAACTGGCAAAGACTTGGATTGATTTAAAGACTATGAGATTGTTTTTTCACTATAAAGTAAACTTTTGATAAACCAGTTTGCACATCTCTTATTCATTGCTCTCAGCAACGTTTCTCTGTGCTCTACACTCTGGTTGGTAACACAACAACAATATCCTTAACACCCTACACTACTTCATTTCGGCATGCATGAAAGCACAACAGAGGAATTATTGAGTCTGTCATCTGCTCCTCTATAACTGTCTGGTTTGGTTCTGCAACCCAACAAGACAGATACAGACTTCAGAGGATAATTAGGACTGCAGAAAAAACAATGGCTACCAGCCTGCCTTCCATTGAGGACCTGTATACTGCACAAGTCAAAAAGAGGGCTGTGAAAATATTTACAGACCCCTCGCATCCTGGACATAAAACTGTTTCAACTCCTACCCTCAAAACGATGTTATAGAGCACTGCACACCAGAACAACTAGACACAAGAACAGTTTTTTCTCAAATGCCATCCTCTGCTAAACAAATAATTCCCTCAACACTGTCAAACTATTCACTAAGTCTGCACTACTATTAATCTTCTCGTTGTTCCCATCACCCATCTCCTCCCACTTATGACTGTATGACTGTAACCTTGTTGCTGGTATCCTTAAGATTTATATTGACTGTTTCCCTATGACTATCACTAAGTGTTGTACCTTATGATTCTTGATGAATGTATCTTGTCTTTTTATGTACACTGAGAGCAAATGCACCAAAGACAAATTCCTTGTGTGTCCAATCACACTTGGCCAATAAAGTATTCTATTCTATTCTTTAAAAAAAACATCTCTAACCATTTCCCACGGTTTTAGTATACTTAAAGAATAGATATTCCCTTCCCTCGTTGCCACAGCTCACATTGTCCAATTACTGCAGGTGTTCTGGCATCTCCCTGGAAACTCCTTCCAGTCTCTGTCCAGCACCTGTTGAAATGACCTTGGTTCCCACGGGATGATCTATTGTTATTGTCTGGTCTGACATTCCAAGCCTCTTCCCCCACTCCCCCTACTGTGTGGCAAGCTGAAAAACGAAAAGATGGCTGCTAGATCCATTTCAAAGTTGACAGGGACAAGACGACTGTGATTTTGTAGAGCTGGATTTAATCTGAGCTGGAAAAGGAACTACGAAACTCAGAAATTTGCTTGCAGAGGAAATAGTTGGAAACTGTTTTAAGTTTCCACCGTCTCTGCTTGTTGGGTGACACAATAGCAGTGGTTCAATATTTAAGGGGCTGCCCCAAAGAAGAGAGGGTCAATTTATTCTCCAAAGCACCTGAGGATAGAACAAAAAGCAATGGATGGAAACTAATCATGGAGAGAAGCAACCTAGAAATAAGGAGAAATTTCCTGAACAGTTAGAACAATTAACCAGGGGAACAACTTGACACCAGAAGCTGTGAATGTTCCAACACTGGAAGTTTTTAAGAAGAGATTGGACAACCATTTGTCTGAAATGGTATAGGGTTTCCTGCCTGAGCAGGGGGTTGGACTAGAAGACCTCCAAGCGTCTCTTCCAACTTGTTATTCTGTTTGTAAAAGAGAATTTTCAAAACACAAGGGATATGGTGAGGTTTCGGGGAACAAAAGACAATGCTTTGAGGTTGCAGATCTGGAGGGGATCATATTTTTTCCCCAGTTTTTGCTGAACAACAACGAAGAGCGCATCAAAAGCAATAAGATTTGACATGCCATATGGTTCTGCTGCTTGTAACAGATTAAAAAAAGCAACAATCCCAGAAATGATGGGCACGTAGCCACCATAAAATACCACATTTAGCAAGCGTATCCTTGCTTTCTTCCTTTGTTTTGCCCGAGTCTACTAAATTTAAGATTCAAATTCATGCACATCTACATTCACTTTCTCACACACACACACACACATACAGAGGGGGGGGGGGAGAGAGAGAGAGTTGTGTAAAGATATACTCAAACTTTCACTAGACTGGAAAGCATTAGAATGCTCAATTAAAGACGCCAAAACTTGGTTTTAACAAATTAGTTGAGGGGAAGGGTGTCTGTTATTCAGGAAGGCCTGTTAAATACTCTATCTAGTTCGATCCTAAGTAGAGGCAGATAATTTCTCTCTCTGGGCACACTGAGAGTATATCTGCTGAACAAAACTCCGCATTGGTGACAGGAAGGGCATCCGGCCAGTGGTGAAATTCGAAGTTTTTTTTACTACCGGTTCTGTGGGCGTGGCTTGGTAGGCGTGGTGTGGCTTGGTGGGCGTGGCAGGGGAAGGATACTGCAAAATCCCCATTCCCACCCCACTCCAGGGGAAAGGATGCTGCAAAATCCCCATTCCCACCCCACTCCAGGGGAAAGGATGCTGCAAAATCCCCATTTCCACCCCACTCCGGGGGAAGGATACTGCAAAATCTCCATTTTGACCCCACTCCAGGGAGAAGGATACTGCAAAATCCCCATTCCCACCTCACTCCGGGGGAAGGATACTGCAAAATCTCCATTCGACCCCACTCCAGGGAGAAGGATACTGCAAAATCCCCATTCCCACCCCACTCCGGGGGAAGGATACTGCAAAATCTCCATTTCGACCCCACTCCTGGGGGAAGGATACTGCAAAATCCCCATTCCCACCCCACTCCGGGGGAAGGATACTGCAAAATCTCAATTTCGACCCCACTCCTGGGGGAAGGATATTGCAGAATCTCCATTCCCACCCCACTCTGGGGCCAGCCAGAGGTGGTATTTGCTGGTTCTCCGAACTACTCAAAATTTCTGCTACCGGTTCTCCAGAACCTGCTGGATTTCACCCCTGCATCCGGCCATTAAACACCCTGCTAGCTCCATTCAGTTGCCCAGAGTCCACCCGCAAGAGATTACGGGGTCGTTAAAAGATGATGATGATGAATTTTCCTCTTGAGGTTTTATTACATTAAATTCCTTTGAGGAGAGAACACCTCTTACATCCAGGCACTGCTTCTGCAATGCTTCATAAGTCAAGAACCCAAGGGGTCTACTCACCGCCACCAGAATCTGCAGGGCGCTGTGCATGACCTCGATGTAACGGTACTCCAACGCGCAACCGATCACCGAGACGTACGAATGGCTGTCCAGACCTTTGATGCCGATCATGGGCGTCTCCTTCCTTACGCAACCAGGACCGTTCTCACTCCACCACGACTGGTGTTGGGAGATGTTAAACGTCAAAAGTTCACTTCCTGAGAAGGGGAAGTAAAAACACCAATAAATAATGCCCTTTTAAACTAGAGCCGGAGATCAGTTTTTGCACTTTGTCTGGGCTGTTCTTGCACAATACAAAGAGATCTGTGTACAGACACCAAATGGGTTCACTCATCGTGCTAAGACATTTTAAAACTGCTGTTTGTTGAATGAGATCATTGACTGGGGTCACTTGCTTGCTAAGTCACAAGCCATGGTGTAGAAGTTACCATGGCTGATGTCAGTGTAGTACATTCAATTAGGAATCAAATAAACCGTATGAGAGTTAGGGTGATGTGTAAAGTCTACATTTCCCATGCTGTCTATAGAGTTCAGAAAATTGAAGTCATTACTCCTGGTGATTGACCCAAAATCACCCAGCCTGCTTTCATGCTTGAGGTGGAACTAGAACTCACAGTCTCCTAGTGATTGGCCCAAAGTCTCCCAACGGCTTTCATGCCTGAGGTAGAACTAGAACTCACAGTCTCCTGGTGATTGACCCAAAGACTCCCAACCGGCTTTCATGCCTGAGATGGAACTAGAACTCACAGTCTCCTGGTGATTGACCCAAAATCACCCAGCCTGCTTTCATGCTTGAGGTGGAACTAGAACTCACAGTCTCCTAGTGATTGGCCCAAAGTCTCCCAACCGGCTTTCATGCCTGAGGTAGAACTAGAACTCACAGTCTCCTGGTGATTGACCCAAAGACTCCCAACCGGCTTTCATGCCTGAGGTTGGAACTAGAACTCACAGTTTCTTGGTGATTGGCCCAAAGTCACCCAACCGGCTTTCATGCCTAAAGTGGGACTAGAACTCATCGTCTCCTGGTTTCTAGCCTGGTGCCTTAACCACTAGCCCAAACTGGCTCTGACCCTGACCCCAAAAGGCAGACAACAGTCTTGACAATCTTCTCACTCCTAATCTAGGACCTTCGCTACCACTCTTAAGATGAGTAGGAGGGACTGATCTAAAACTCTCCAGAGCAGGGGTCTCCAACCTTGGCAACTTTAAGACTTGTGGACTTCAACTCCCAGAATTCCCAGCAAAGCTGGCTGAGGAGTTCTGGGAGTTGAAGTCCACAAGTCTTAAAGTTGCCAAGGTTGGAGACCCCTGCTCCAAAGCACTTCTCTAGCTGAGAGGGAACATGAAGCCAGATTTGCCCCCTTCTGCTCTGCTCATCTTCTCAGTTCAACGTCTTCTCAACTACACCACAGTAGCTCTTGAACGGAGAGTGAGGAACTGCCCTAAATTCATTCACACATAAGCATCGTCCTGATCCCCATCCATGTGGCCTCCCATGCATGTACAAAAAGAGGCGGAGCTTGTGTTTCACAACCCGGGTTTCATCCGAATGTGAATCTTGTTTCATCACTTGCCCATACTCTACAGATCCCCAACGTTGTAGAAGTAGCTTAGCAGGCTGGATGAATGGCTCCAGCTCTGCCATTGTAGGTTATTCAACCAATGATGGTTAAATAAAGGGTGGGCTTTAGGCAATGTGTGAACTAACAAGTTCATGGGTTCTTCCCATGTGTAGCACACACATATCTGTAATTGTGGCTAGCAGATGGGCAGTGGTGGTTGAGGTGTTATATACTACGTATATTATTTATACTAATCTTTGACCGACAAGACCTACAAGTGTCTCGGAAGGTGCTGAGATGTTTTTATTTGTCATTTTGGCTTCGGATTTTTTGAGTTGAATGTTTTGAATAGTCCTCTTAGAGTGGCAAAGGTAGGTCTGCTGGTCGGTTTAGCTAAACGTTAAGGTAAAAGTTTCCTCTGTCTAGTCAATCCAACTCTAAGGCAGGGTACCAGAGGTGGGTTTCAGCAGGTTCTGACCAGTTCTGGAGAACCGGTAGCGGAAATTTTGAGTAGTTTGGAGAACCGATAAATACCACCTCTGACTGGCCCCGCCCCCATCTATTCTCTGCCTCCCAAGTCCCAGCTGATCGGGAGGAAATGGGGACTTTGCAGTAACCTTCCCCTGGAGTGGTGAGGGAATGAAGATTTTACAGTATCCTTTTTCCTGGAGTGAGGAGGGAATTGTTGTGGCCCGTCAGCGGCCTGTGCAGCTAGTAGCTGATTCCAACAGCGAGGAGGCTGGTGTGGTGCTGCGCCAGCAGCCTGTGCAGCTGGCACTCGAGTCAGACATTGAGGAGGCTGGAGAAGATGTGGTGCCAGAGGTGGGGCCTTCAGAACCTCCTGAAGCTCCCATAAGTGAAGAGGAAGAAGAGGAGGAGCCTCTTTTGGCAGCATGCAGAGCTGCTAAAAGGCAGGAGTGGGTCCTCAGGAGGAGGTCTCCTTGAGAGTAAGGTTTGGGATTAATTGGCCACTCCCTTAGTTTATTTAAGGAAGGACAACCACTGAGGCAATTTGCAGGGAACAACTTCATTCACTCTCCTTCGCGTCTGGATCTTAGTTCTCTTATCAGTTTCCTGCAAATTGCTTCTGGGCTTTCTGCCAACCATAGTAAGATTACAATTATTTATTCTTTGGATTCTTGTAGGCTGTTAAGAAAGTTAATTAACAGCCTTTGTTTGAAAAAGACTGATTTAATTTAGTAAACTAAGATTTGTACAGACTTTGTGTGTGCTGCGTTCTTTGGGGTCTGTAGCTGGGGCAGAACAGGAATGGAGATTTTACAGTATCCTTCCCCTGCCACACCTACCATGCCACGCCCACCAAGCCATGCCCACAGAACCAGTAGTAAAAAACTTTGAATCCCACCACTGCATGATACTCATCTCCGTTTCTTAATTGAGGAAGCCAACATTGTCCAAAGACATTTGCCAGCATGAACTATATGCCAAGGCACACAGAACGCTGTTACCTTCCCAGCAAAGTGGTACCTATTTATCTACTTGCATTTACATACGTTTGAACTGATAGGTTGTGGGCAGGAGCTGGAGCAAGGAACGGAAGCTCAACCAGTCATGTGGCGCTCGGGGCTCGAACCCAGGCTGTCAAGCTTTCCACAGCTGACAAGCTCTGTGTCTTTCACCACTGAGCCATCGGGACTTCGGGTCTAGCTAAGATGACTCTCTTCCCACTTGTGGCAACTTAATCAGATTGTTGGAAACCGATGAAAAATAAATGCTTCTCAACAAGCAAGCTGGAAATGCTACAGTTGCAACAATTTTGAAGGGAGCTAGGTGGGTGTTGTGTATTTGCATTCACACAGAAATAGAAGATCTGGATTTAGTGGGGCAAGAGCTGGAAGAATTTTGCCTAAAAAAATCCAATTTAGCTTCCTCTTTGTTCTGAATACTAAATTTCCTCCACGAAGTCCCTCCCTCCTGTACCCTGCAGCCTTCTCATTCATTGCACGATCTAGTCTCCTACTGACCCCAGCAGCAATTAACCTCTTGGGTCACTTTAGTATAAGGGTCTGATTTGGGCTTGATCAATAGCTGCTTAATGTCCATCTCCCCCACGGCTCCGTCACTGTCTGCTGTCTGAAAGAATACTCTGAGGCCTTCAGACAGTGTTTCTCAACCACGGCAACTTTCAGGCGTGTGGAATTCAACTTCTAGAATTCTTCCTACCCCAGAAATGCAGGGATGGGATTCAGCCGGTTCTGACTGGTTTGACCGTACTGGTAGCTCCGACAATCAGCTGAGAGCGAACCGGTTTGCTCCAATGATCAGATGGGCCCGCTCACCCACCCCTGCACTATAATCTACCTATATTTCTTTTGTTTTAAGCCCAGCTGATAGGCGCGGTAGAGTGGATTGCTGCACCTCAGCTGTTTTACTGACTCTGGATCCTGTAGAAGGCAACTTTTGATCGTAACGAGTATGCGCAGAAGCGTGTGCACAGCGAACCAGTTGTTACAACTGATGAATCCCACCACTGACTTCTAACAAAAAGAACCCTCATCTAGGTCCTAAGCCAACCTGAAAAAGCAATTTTGAAGCTCTTCCTGAAGGCCAGGTAGGTGGAAGCACATCTTACCTCCAATGGGAGAATGTTCCTTAGGACAGATGCCACCAAAGGAAAGGTTTTTCTCTTCAACCCCGCCATGAAATTCCTTAACAGGTGTGGTCTGCAGCAACAAGCTCCTTCTACTGGATACGTGTGGGGTGGGCTAATCCCATTTGAGAGGCTGGCACAAAAAAGAGGAGGGGGGGGCAACCTATTTTCCAAAGCACCAGAGGGCAGGACAAGAAATAATGGATGGAAACTACTCAAGGAGAGAAGCAACCTGGAATTGAGGAGAAATTTCCTAAGAGTGAGAACAATTATCCAGTGGAACAACTTGGCTCCAGAAATTGTGGGTCCTTCATCCCTGGAGGTTTTTAAGAAGAGACTGAACTGCCACCTATTTGAAATGATATAGGGTTTCTCGCTTGAGCAGGGGGCTGGAGTAGAAGACCTCCAAGCTCCTTTCTGTTCTGATTCGTTGGGGCAAAATGGCTCCTCACTTGACAGTCCCACTTGACCTGATTTCTAGAGAAAGTGTTAGCACTACTTTATAATGCCTTGTTAAGTCTACACTTGAAATATGCATCCAGTTTTCGTTACCACAATATTAAAAAAAAAGATGTGAAGACTAGAAGGAGTGCAGAGAAGAGCAACAAAGATGATTAGGGGACCGGAGGCTAAAACATGTGAAGAACAGTTACAGGAACTGGGCATGGCTAGTTTAATGAAAAGAAGGACTAAGGGTGACATGATAGCAGTCTTCCAATATCTCAGAGGCTGCCACAAAGAAGAGGGAGTCGAGCTATTCTCCAATGCACCTGAGAGCAGGACAAGAAGCAATGGGTGGAAACTAATCAAGAAGAGAAGCAACTTAGAATTGAATAAAGTAGAGTAGAGTAGAGTAGAGTAGAATAGAATAGAATAGAATAGAATAGAATAGAATAGAATAGAATAGAATAGAATAGAATAGAATAGGAATTAGAGTAGAATAGAGTAGAGTAGAGTAGAGTAGAGTAGAGTAGAGTAGAGTAAGTAGAATAGAATAGAATAGAATAGAATAGAATAGAATAGAATAGAATAAAATAAAATAAAATAAAATAAAATATAAAATAAAATAATAAAATAAAATAAAATAAAATAAAATAAAATAGAATAGAATAGAATAGAATAGAATAGTTGGAAAGGACCTTGGAGGTCTTCTAGTCCAACCCCCTGCTTAGGCAGGAAACCCTATAACATTTCAGACAAATAGTTATCCAACATCTTCTTAAAAACTTCCCGTGTTGGAGCATTCACAACTTCTGGAGTCAAGTTGTCCCACTGGTTAATCGTTCTAACTGTCAGAAAATTTCTCCTTAGTTCTAGGTTGCTTCTCTTCTTGATTAGGAATTTAGACCTAAGCAGAAATTTCCTGACCGTGAGAACAATTAATCAATGGAACGACTTGCCTCCAAAATTAGTGGGTGCTCCAATGCTAGAGGTTTTCAAGAAGAGGTTGGACACTCATTTATCTGAAACGGTGTAGGATCTCCTGCTTGAGCAGGGGGTTGGACTAGAAGACCTCCAAGGTCCCTTCCAACTCTATTACTCCGTTGATTTCATGCGAGTATCAGCAAACCAAGGACTTTTCAGTGAATGTATTGTATGAATTGCTGGATGAAGCTCTGGGGAGAAGCAATGGCAGCCGTTTGAGAATGCGATGAAAGAGGATCTTACACTTTTAAAACAATGTCAAAGGGGCGTTTTGTAAGGAGAGTCATCAAACCAACCCCCCACCCCCACCCCCGTCTAAACGTCACACAACCTGTACAAGTAGAATGGGGGAAAATCAATGGTGAAATCCAAATTTTTTTTACTACCGGTTCTGTGGGCATGGCTTAGTGGGCGTGGTGTGGCTTGTGGGCGTGGCTTGTGGGCGTGGCAGGGGAAGGATACTACAGAATCCCCATTCCCACCCTACTCCATGGGGAGGATACTGCAAAATCTCCATTCCCACCCCACTCTGGGGCCAGCCAGAGGTGGTATTTGCCGGTTCTCTGAACTACTCAAAATTTCCGCTACCGGTTCTCCAGAACCTGTCAGAACCTGCTGAATTTGCAGCTCCCTAGGTGGCTCAGTGGCTAGGACACTGAGCTTGTCGATCAGAAAGGTTGGCGGTTCAAATCCCTAGTATAGGTCTTCTGTGTGAGCAGGTGGGTTGGACTAAATGACCTCCAAGGTCCCTTCCAAATCTGTTACTGTTACTTCGATTTCACCCCTGGGGAAAATAAATGAATGTGTTGATACTGTGCATTTCTTTAACACCTTGACAGGGATAAGGCTAATTTCTTTCTAGAACAAACCTCACAAACTAATTGGGGCTCATACTCTGGGTCTCATATATAAAATCATATGCTAAGGTACAGATAGCAATATGGGTATTGGAGTGCATGTGTGCTTGGCAGAAGTACGATTTCTGTAATCTACTTTACTTGATCTGTTTTTTGTGGATTAAGCAGGAAAAATGATTGCTGAGGAGGAGGACTTAAGGAGGAGGACCTTAAGGAGGACTTACATTTTAACTACTGGGTAATTGCATTCACATAGCAGGTTAGGATTAAGGCTAAAATGAGATTGTGGATTTGTAGAATTTTTTTTGTCTTTGCATGAGGTGCAAACTAAGCTACCACATCAAAGCAGGATGTATTAGATTAAGGATTTACAATTGGATCCAAGATTAAGGAGTCACAACACATGGACGCACAACCGGAGTTTCAACACACTATTCAAAAAGAGGCAATAAGAAAAACTAAGAAGGAAACAAAACATTCCTCTCTGGCAATCAACACCCAGATAAGCAGGGATTAACACCAGACAAACAATCAAGCAGAAAACAATGTTCTAATCAAGGAACTTTCAAGGAGAAAACCATACCCTCACCAAAACGGACAGGGCTAGCTACTGTATATAAACAGGGAGCGAACCTCACACTCGCTCACACTGATGATGTTACCTAGTTGGATAATGGAACATCCGCAAGCAAACAACCAAGCTCAGAGAGCACTAAGGGCTCCATATCATGCTATATATTGATTTTATTGCCTTCATGTAATTAGGAGTTACTACCTGGAGTTACTGAAAGTGAGTTGGATGGCCATATACATTTTGATAAAAAGATAGATAGATAGATAGATAGATAGATAGATAGATAGATAGATAGATAGATAGACAGACAGACAGGACAGACAGACAGACAGACAGACAGACAGACAGACAGCTAGGAGAGAGAGAGAGAGAGAAGATAGAGAGGAGAGAGAGGTAGGTAGGTAGGTAGGTAGGTAGGTAGGTAGGTAGGTAGGTAGGATGGATGGATGGATGGATGGATGGATGGATGATAGGTAGAGATAGATGATAGATAGATAGATAGATAGATAGATAGATAGATAGATAGATAGATAGATAGATAGATAGATAGATAGATAGATGAGAGAGAGAGATGAGAGAGAGAGAAATAGAGAAATAGAGATAGATGGTTTGAGAGATGAGAGATGAGAGATAGATACTGTAGATAGAGAGATAGATGATTGATAGATAGATAGATAGATAAGAGAGAGAGATGAGAGAGAGAATAGAGAAATAGAGATAGATGGTTTGAGAGATAGAGAAATAGATACTGTAGATAGATAGATAGATAGATAGATAGATAGATAGACAGACAGACAGACAGACAGACAGACAGACAGACAGACAGACAGACAGACAGACAGACAGGAGAGAGAGAGATAGAAGATAGAGAGAGAGAGGTAGGTAGGTAGGTAGATGGATGGATGGATGGATGGATGGATGGATGGATGGATGGATGGATGATAGATAGATAGATAGATAGATAGATAGATAGATAGATAGATAGATAGATAGATAGATAGATAGAGAGAGAGAAATAGAGAAATAGAGATAGACGGTTTGAGAGATGAGAGATGAGAGATAGATATTGTAGATAGAGAGATAGATGATAGATAGATAGATAGATAGATAGATGAGAGAGGAGAGATGAGAGAGAGAATAGAGAAATAGAGAAATAGAGATAGATGGTTTGAGAGATAGAGATATAGATACTGTAGATAGATAGATAGATAGATAGATAGATAGATAGATAGATAGATAGATAGATAGATGAGAGAGAGAAATAGAGAAATAGAGATAGATGGTTTGAGAGATGAGAGATGAGAGATAGATATTGTAGATAGAGAGATAGATGATAGATAGATAGATAGATAGATAGATAGATAGATAGATAGATGAGAGAGAGAGAGATGAGAGAGAGAATAGAGAAATAGAGGAATAGAGATAGATGGTTTGAGAGATAGAGAAATAGATACTGTAGATAGATAGATAGATAGATAGATAGATAGATAGATAGATAGATAGATAGATAGATAGATAGATAGATAGAGATAGACAGACAGATAGACAGACACAGAACAGACAGACAGACAGACAGACAGATATAATTTCTGTTAGATTTTATTTCTTAATTTTCCTTGTGGTTGGACCATATCCCAGTTGGGAACATGTTATAAATAGCATTTTTGTTTACTTGAACAAACCATAATTGGTTAGGATGACAAAACATGCTGAATGCCATAAATTATTATTCACAAACCACGAAGACCAGGTTTACATATAACTCCAAGCACAAACCCAAACAACCACAGTAAGATTTGGTAAACATTTACAGTAATAAGACAAAATTAGCCCCATCTTGCCCTATTAAAATTAGCCTGCCTGTGCTAAGTTAGGATTTCAAAGAAAAGGATTCTGTTTCTGCATTTACCCCCCATAAATTGGCTTTGTATGCAACAGGAAATGTTGACCTGGGAAAGAATTCATATAGGGCTGGTCTGGATGGGACCACATTTCTCCTTAAGGAACAATCTGGGGATGCTCCTGGATCAACCATTGATGCTGGACAAACGCATAACATCCATTGCAAGTAGGAGAACATATTTTATCAGTGCCAGTGGAACAGCAAAGGATACACACATCTGAATGAGCACAACTACTTCTTGTTGTTGTTAGTTGCGAAGTCGTGTCCGACGCATCGCAACCCCATGGACAACGTTCCTCCTGGCCTTCCTGTCCTCTACCATCCCCCAGAGTCCATTTAAGCTCACGCCGACTGCTTCAGTGACTCCATCCAGCCACCTCGTTCTCTATCATCCCTTTCTTCTTTTGTCCTGAATCTTTCCCAGCATTAGGCTCTTCTCCAGTGAGTCCTTCCTTCTCATTAGGTGGCCAAAGTATTTCAGTTTCATCTCAGGGTCTGGCCTTCTAAAGAGCAGTCAGGGTTGATCTCCTCTAGGACTGACCGGTTTGATCACCTTGCAGTCCAAGGGACTCGCAGGAATCTTCTCCAGCACCAGGGTTCAAAGGCCTCAATTCTTTGGCATGGAGTGCTTCTTCTCCTTCTTCTTCTTCTTCTTCTTCTTCTTCTTCTTCTTCTTCTTCTCTTCTTCTTCTTCTTCTTCTTCTTCTTCTTCTTCTTCTTCTTCTTTTCTTCTTCTTCTTCTTCTTCTTCTTCTTCTTCCTCCTCCTCCTCCTCCTCCTCCTCCTCCTCCTCCTCCTTCCTTCTAGCACTGATGATGTTACCTAGTTGGGTAATGAAAGGTCTGCAAGCAAACAACCAAGCTCAGAAGGCAATAGGGGCCCTACAATTCAATCCCGAACTACAAATATTAGCCTCCTTGGAGTTCAAGATATGCAAATGCCAATGAAAAAGGCAGTAAAAAGTGGCAAGTGGTCTACTCTGAAGAATAAAATATTTGTCAAAAAGAAGCAGAAATGGCTCAATAGAAAACCATGTTTTTGACCTTTCTGTTGCATGAAAGAGAGTTAGAAATTTGGCTGTCAGTTGAATGAGGTCATCATGCAGAAAGAATGAGAATGGAATCACAAAAGCCAACATTTGAGAAGTGCGAATGTGTAAAGAGGAAAGGGGAAATTAACGAAGTGTGACCAGAGGGCGTTGATAAGAATCCCCAAAAGAGAGAAGTGAGAAGTTCAGAAAATAAATGGAAATGTATTTTGGGATGTGATATAGCAAAACAATGGGGAAAGGTAGTGAACAGTGTTGGTGTAATGTAGATCTAATTAGATTTCTTCCTTCTTCTTTTAATTCTGGCCTTTTAAAGAATTTTACTTATGACTTCTTTTTCAGAAGTTTGCTGATCATTGCCTTTTCATGCTGAAAGAGAATAGCATGATGGATATTTATTATTTATTTATTAGATTTTTTTTTAAATCCCACTTTTATTACTTTATAAGTAACTCAAGGCGCTGAACATTCCTAATATCCCCTATTCTTCCTATTTTCACTACCAAAATAATGTTTGAGGTGGGTTGAGCTGAGAGAGAGAGGGACTGGCTCAAAGTTACTTTGCTGGCTTTCATGGTTAAAGCGGGATTAGAACTCTCTGTCTCCTGGTGATTGGCCCGAAGTCACCCAACCAGCTTTCATGCCTAAAGGTGGGACTAGAATTCACAGTCTCCTGGTGATTGGCCCAAAGTCACCCAACCAGCTTTCATGCCTAAAGGTGGGACTAGAATTCAAGTCTCCTGGTGATTGGCCCAAAGTCACCCAACCAGCTTTCATGCCTAAAGGTGGGACTAGAATTCACAATTCTCCTGGATATTGGCCCAAAGTCACCCAGCTGGCTTTCAGGCCTGAGACAGTACTAGAACTCACAGTCTCCTGATGATTGGCCCAAAGTCACCGAGTCAGCTTTCATGCCTAAAGCGGGACTAGAACCCATGGTCTCCTGGTGATAGGCCCAAATTCAACTAGCCAGCTTCCATGCCTAAAGTAGGATTAGAATTTATTATTTCCTGCTGACCCAAAGATGCCTTTTTCAAGAGGCAACTCGACTTTCTTGTTTTTCTCTGAAGACGTTTTGCTTCTTATCCAAGAAGCTTCTTCAGCTCTTCACAGACAGTTCCTGGTGATTGGCCCAAAGTCACCTAGCTGGCTTTCATGACTAAGGCAGGACTTGAGCTCACGGTCCCCTGCTTTCTAGCCTTAACCTCCAGACCAAACTGGCTCCAACATATGGACCAGTGGTGGGTTGCCCCCGGTTCGCACCGGTTCTATAGAACCGGTAGTAAAACCAGCGGGAGGCTCCGCCCATCGACCCCGGCGTCATCAGAACGCTTCTGCGCATGCGCGTGGCCCCGTCGCGAACCGGTAGTAAAGGTAAGTAGAACCCACCCCTGATATGGAGTCGCCTTGATTAGAGCCTTGGGGGCACAGCAGACTAAAGCACTGTTAAGATAACACCAGCTGCCTGCAAATATTGCAAGTTCGAATCTCGCCAAGGCTCAAGGTTGACTCAGCCTTCCATCCTTTCGAAGATAGGTAAAATGAGGACCCGGTTTGTGGGGGCAATAAGCTGACTTTGTATAAAAAAAGAACACCGCTTAGGGGGGCCGAAAGCCCTACTAAGCAGATATATACAAAATTATGAAGGCTATTGCTTAACACATTGTAAGCCGCCCTGAGTCTCTGGAAAAGGGCGGCATATAAATCGAACCAACAAATAAATAAATAAATAAATAAATAAATAAATAAATAAATAAATAAATAAATAAATAAGGACACTCTACAATGGAAAAAGGGCCAGCTTGCTCCATTTTGCATAACCACGTTGCAGAGATGTGCTCAAGGGAATCTAAGAAACGACCACCAAGCCAGTCTATCTGCAGACCGAACATGCAAAACCTTAAAACTGTGAAAGGATTATACACCTGATTAATACGTCTGATTATTTTCCTGCCTAACAGGTACACAATGAGGGTTACGCCAGGCGAGGCTTCTCCTTTGGGAAATTGCCATGCAAATATTTTCTCTTTTTGCAAGGGACAGACGGAAGGGGCCGCGAGGCAGATGGGCTTCCATGCTCAATAGCATCCATTTTCGTTATCAAAAGAAAGGCATGGTAATGTCCCTTCAGATGAATTCAGTCTGGGGAGACCAGATCTGAGAAGGGCTTGAAGGCAAGAATAATTTTGCATGTTTTAATAAGAGGTGAAAATGTATTATTAACCAGGAGGGCGAGAGAGTCTTTATATTTCTAAATCTTTTGGCTCTACGTTCCGAACAACCATTTATCACTGAGTTATCAAGAAAATTGCAGGTGTTAATAACAGAGTTGGAAGGGACTTTAGAGGTCTTCTAGTCCAACCCATTGCTCAAGCAGGAGACCCTTATACCAGCGATGGCTAACCTTTTCCGGACCGAGTGCCCAAAGCGCGTGTGCCTGAACCCCCAAAATGCAATGCATGCACGGCCCCCATGCATGCATCCTGCCCCCGCATATGCGCACATGCCTCCCACATGCACACAGCCCTCTGTGCATGGGCGCCCCCTGCATGCGCCCCCCACATCCACCCCCGCATGCACATGCGGCCCTGCACATGCACCCTGCCCGTCCGCATATGCGTGCATGCCCCCCCATGAACACGCAGCAGAGACCCAAAGACCAGCTGGCCGGCGGGAGGTGCACGTGCATACATGGCAGAGCTGAGCCGGGGCGACGGCTCATGTGCCCACAGAGAAGGCACTGCGTGCCATAGGTTGACCATCACAGCCCTATACCCTGTACTTTTTCAGACAAATGGTAGGATGCTGCTGCCAAGGATCACTATTTATTACATTTATATATGCCGCCCTATGTAGGGATTGAAGAATGACGTCGGGCCGAATGCAGCACACTACTTCCGTTTCTGGTGTCATTGTATCTTCTTCCTGTATGATCTCATTCTTGCTCTGGTCTGTGTTATCTGACCTTCTACTGAGTGGGGGAAGAGGGAGGAGGATTGTCCAATTAGAACACTGTTGCTTGCCTGCCTTTTTGTCTGCCTGTAAAAACTGTATAAAAAATAAAGCTCTCTGCAAGAGCGGGAGAGACAGCTTGGAACAGAGCAAATGCCTGGCCTCTGATTTACAACAGCCCTATCCCACTCTCCGAAGCAATACATTGCGGCGACACGGACGGGAATTTCTGAGCTCCAGAAGTTCCCGCCGATAGCCCCGATTCTGAATACAGGTGATCCTTGACGTACGGCCATCATTAAGCCCAAAACATCTGTTGCTAAGTGAGATAGGTGTTGAGTAAGTTTGCCTCCTTTTACGACCTTTCTTGGCATGGTTGTTACGGGAATCACTGCAATTGTTAAGTGAGTAAAATGGTTCTGATCTCCCCATTGTCAGAAGAACAGAAAAGGGGATCATGTGGCCCCGAGACACTGCAACCGTCATAAGTACATGCCAGTTGCCATGCGTCCAAATTTTGATCACATGACCATGGGGATGCTGCAGTGGTCACAGGTGTGAAAAATGGTCACAAGTCACTTTTTTTCCAGTGCCTTTGTACCTTTGAATGGTCACTAAATGAATGGTTGCTGTGAATGAATGAATAAATGAATGGTCCTTCAGAGTGATCACCTGAGCTTCGGGCTGCTGCCAGGTGTTAGCAGATCAAGGAGAGGTGGCAATGTTACAGGTAAAGAAAGGGTTCAAGAGGGCTAGAGTGGAGTTTTACAACCTTTGTGGCTTTGCGGACTGGTGGGGAAGGGGAGAAGGGAATCATTTGGTGCAAGCAGCCAGCAAGTGGACGTACACACACGGGCAGCTCAATTTGTGCAAGCAGCAGGCATGCCGCTCGTGCAAATGGAGCATGCACGCCAGTGGTGAGTTCCTCCCGGTTTGGCCTGGTTTGGCCGAGCCGGTAGCGGTGATGATATGACATCACCGAACCAGCTCTCTTTGTTTGGAAGCTGCCCCCCCCCATGTTATTCTTACCTTTTATTTGGCCTGCCCCCAATCTATTCACTGCCTCCCGAGTCCCAGCTGATCGGCTAGAAGGAAAAAAACTTCAAAGGGCCGCCCTATGGCTGATCAGTGTTAAAAGGCAGTGTGGTGATAGACCAGTGAGCTCGAAAAACAAACGGGTAGACCAGTGCCTCAAAAAACAAATGAGTAGACTGGTACAGCTCTGCAAGCAGTTAAAAGCCTGGTAGACCAGTACCTCTGCTAAATCCTAAAGAATTGTCACATGACCATCAAGCCACGCCCATATAATAAGCCACGCCCACAGAACCGGTAGTAAAAAAATTTAGAGCCCACCCCGGTGCACACATGCACTTGCCCGCTGCTTGCGCGAGTGGGGATGCATGCATACTTATCCATCACTACCGCGGCCCAGTTCCAAGCAGTTCATGGCCCAGTAGTGGGGTCACGTCCCAGGGATTGGGGCAGGGGTGAAATCTATTTACCTTCCCAACCAGTTCGGAAGTACATGCATGCGCGCAGACCCTCTGTGCATGCGTAAACCCTTCTGCGCATACGCAGGGGGTAAAAAACAGGTTACTTCCTGGTTAAAACCAGGAAGTAACGATGACCGGGCGGGTGGGCGGAGCCTCACGCCTCCATCGCTACCAGTTCCCTGAACCACCAGCTGCCATCACTAGCGGTCCGTCCGAAAAGGTCTGAACCGGGAGCATTTCACCCCTGGGTTGGGGATCCCCTGGGCTAGAGTGGTTTTATATATATATATATATATATATATATATATATATATACATTTTTCTTTAACATACAGCATGTCACAGAAAGGGAGTACACCCCCTCACATTTTGTAAATATTTAAGTATATCTTTTCATGTGACAACACTAAAGAAATGACACTTGGCCACAATGTAAAGTAGTGAGGATACAGCTTGTATAACAGTGTAAATGTGCTGTCCCCTCAAAATAAGCAACACACACACACACAGCCCTTAATGTCTAAACTGCTGGCAACAAAAGTGAGTACACCCCTAAGTGATAATGTCCACGAAAAAAGTCGTAAAAATGGGGCAAAACTCACCTAACAAATGCCTCACTTAACAAGATAAATTTTGGGCTCAATTGGGGTCATAGGTCGAGGGCTATCTGCATTGCAGGCAAACTCTGCCCACAGTCAAGTTCGATCCTGACCGGCTCCAGATTGACTCAGCCTTTTGTCCTTCCGAGGTCGGTAAAATGAGGAACCACATTGCTGGGGGCGATACGCAAGTAATGCTTACATTGTAAACTACCCAGAGATATTGTAAAGCGCTATGGGACAGTATATAAGCCTAAGAGCTATTGCTATTGCTAATCCTGGTTTTTTTTTTTTAGGACAATTGGAGCCAGGCATGGAGAATTGGAATCAAGAAGGGCGAGGGAATAAATTATATCCCCCATTGGAGTCCACAGAGAGAGAGCTCTGATCCTCCTTTGCTGCCTCTCTCATCCATAATTCCACCTCTTTTCAATGGGGTACCGGCGTCCAGATGGGGTCACCAAATACAATCTGGAGCTAGCAGTAGTAGAATAATGAGCGTTCTCAAGGGAGGAAAGCATTGCTTTGCAGAAGTCCCATCCTGGCGCTCAGAACGGGAGGTAAACGAAGAGGCGGGGAAGAGAAGGAAAAGGGGCCAGGTGGGCAAAAAACAAGAAACAACCCATACAGGCGATACAGATAGTCCTCGATTTACAACAATTCATTCAGTGACTGATCAAAGTTACAATGGCTGTCAGGTTTCAATGTCGTCTCAATTAAAATAAATTGCATTTCCAAACAAATAGTCTTTGAAGAAATCTTTCATTTTATTAAGCACGACAACCTGTCCCCGATCGTGGCGTAGCCAACACTGACTTCCTGACCCCCAAACCTTCCCCTTTCCATTCCCCATTTCTCTGCGTCTCATTGGCCCTCTTCCCAAATCACTCTCCCCATATCTCCCACTTCAGCTCCCAGGAATGTCCCCCCTCCCATCTCATCTCCTCAGAAACATTATCTCCAGGGAAAATAAGTAGGTGAGAAGTCAAGCGTCCTCTTGCCAGCTGCCCTCTCTTCTCCTTCTTATGTCAGCACTAGAGTAAATGCAGGTTGAAGTGCTGACAACGGCACTGAAAAAAAAGTGATTTATAACCGTTTTTCACACTTACGACCTTGGTAGCAGGCCCATGATCATATGATCAAAATTTAAGGGCTTGGCAGGACTGGTTCATACTTATGACCATTGCAGCATCTGCAAAAAGTGATCCCTTTTTGCGACCTTCTGACCAGCCAAGTCAATGGGAAAACCAGATTCACTTAACTTAACTGTGGTACTAATTTACCAACTGCAGTGATTCACTTAAAAACCAGGGCAAGAAAGATCCTAAAGAACCCACTTAATAAATGTCTCACTTAACAACATAAATTTTAGGCTCAATTGTGGCCATAAATCGAAGACTACCTGTATGTATACTAGAGGTGGTATTCAGCTGGTTCATACCAGTTCTGGCGAACCGGTAGCGGAGATCGTAGGTGGGCCGACCCACGCACCCTGTCTCTATGACGTCCTATTAAGGCACATTTTCGAGGCCGGGTGCATGTGCAGAAGGCACACGAGCGAGCAAAGCACATGCGTGGAAGGCCGGGCACATGTGCGGAAGGTGTGCGCAGGGCGAACCAGTGGTAAGAATATTGGAAACCCACCACTGATGTATACGTGTGACCATGTATGTGTATGGATATATATTTATTTTCTTTCAATATGTCCTAGTGGGTTCACAGAAAAAAAGTGACAATAAAACTTGTCTTGTCTCTTGTCTCTTGTCTTGACACCAGATAAGAATCAACAGAATTCAAGAGGGGTTGGATTTAGACCATTTGTGGGAACGTAACGATTCTAAGCTTATGACCCCCTTAACTCTGACCACCAGCTTTTCCTGCTCTTCTCCTACAGATGGAAAGTTTAGCTGTTGTTCCTTTGGATGCTTTAAGCTACACCCATCAGTGGAGATACATGCAGTTCAGGGGTGGGCTCTACTTACCTTTACTACCGGTTTGCAACAGGGCCGCGCGCGCGCTTCTGCACATGCGCAGAAACTTCCTGATGACGTCGGGGTCAGTGGGCGGAGCCTCCCGCCGGTTTCGGTTCCTGCGAAACGGTCCGAACCAGGGGCAACCTACCACTGATGCAGACGTTTAAAGACTAATGACCTACAATCATAGATTTGAAGAGGTTGGTTTAAGCTTAGATCCGTGATGGCGAACCAATGAGAGCCCTCTCTGCGGGAATGCCAACTGTCACTCCAGCCCAGCTCCACTGCGCAGGGGCAGGGTGCATGTGGGGATGAGCGTGAGAATGCGTGGGGGGGACGCATGTGTGTGTGGGGTGCATGTGTGGGGGTGCAGGAGGCTTCCCAGGCCCAAAACGGGGCACGAGGAACCTCACGCGCCCCCCCCCCAGGAGGCCTGGAAAGCCTCCTGCATCAACCTGGAAGCCAAAACTGGCTTCCGGATATTCGTAACATCTCTGACCTCCGGGTTTTTCGCTGTGCCCTCAAGACCCTACTGTTCCGACAGGCAGGGCTGTCAAATTGAATGATTTTAAATTGGGTTTTAATTTTGGGTTTTAAAATTTGGCCAAAACTATTTAATGATTTTAATTAATCTTAACTAGGATATTGTATATTTGTATATTTGTGTTTTAATTCTGGCTGTACACCGCCCTGAGTCCTTCGGGAGAATGGGTGGTATATAAATAAAATTATTATTATTATTATTATTATTATTATTATTATTATTATTATTATTATTAAAACGGGGTGCGGGTGGCTTGCGCACATGCCCGGGGGTTGGGTGCATGTGCGGAGGCTCACATTGCATTTTGGGGGTTCAGGCACAGGCGTGTGCATTTTGGGCACTCGGCACCAAAAAGGTTAACCATCACTGACTTAGATGCTTGATTCTCACAACCAAGAAGTAGGATGAAAACTTGGATGCAGTTTTTTCCGAGGACTCCATGATAGGGTTCCTCTCCACATCCTGAGCCCATGAGAGGCCAATTTCATTTCTCGCCCGTCTCCTCCCCCTTCTTTTCTGTTTTTGCGCGGAAAAAGGACACCCGTTCCCGCCAGCTAACAAATCAACGACTCCATCCTTTCTCCCTCACTGCACTTCCTTGCCTTTTGTCACTATATATTAACCTTCGGCTGACAAAGACAGATCAGCCCAGCTATTTTGCAATGGGGGAAAAAAAATTAAACGTGGAACTTAGGAGCAGGGAGGATATGCCTTTGCCCTTCGACATTTTGGTCGCCACGATGTAAAAAAAGACGTTGAGATTCTAGAAAAAGTGCAGACAAGAGCAACAAAGACGATTAGGGGACTGGAGACTAAAACATTAAAGAATGATTGCAAGAATTGGGTATATGCCTAGTTTAATGAAAAGAAGGACTAAGAGTGACAGGATAGCAGTGTTGCAGTATCTCAGGGGCTGCCACAAAGAAGAGGGAGCCAAGCTATTCTCCAAAGCATCTGAAGACATGACAAGAAGCAATGGGTGGAAATTAATCAAGGAGAGAAGCAACCTGGAACTAAGGAGAAATTTCCTGATAGTGAGAACAGTTAATCAGCGGAACAACTTGCCTCCAGAAGTTGTAAATCCCCCAACACTGGAAGTTTTTAAGTAGAGACTGGACAGCCATCTGTCTGAAATGGTATAGGGTTTCCTGCCTGAGCAGGGGGTTGGACTAGAAGACCTCCAAGGTCCCTTCCAACTCTGTTATTCTATTCTATTTAGAGGCCAGAATACGTATCCCTTCAGCGTTGACACAGATGGTGTACCAGCTGCCTGATTTAGAACGAGATCCAGCAAAGAAGATGATCCGTGATCCTCCTTCTGGATTCCAAGATGTTCTTTATTAGGATCTTGGCCTTAATTCCTTGCATAAATTCAGCTTATTTTGGAAGGTTTTCATTTGAAAAGAAAGACTTATAAAAAAAACGTGATTTTCTATCCTCTCCAACTTCAGTGAGCACAAAGGACAGTGTGAATTTGATAAATTCCAGATGTATGTCAGGTTGCTGTGGTCCGCAGGTGGCCTGGGGGAGCTGGCAGCAGAGTCGGACAGTGAGGAGGCTGGGGAGGGACATGGGCCAGTCCTGGAGTCTGGGGAAGGCTCAGATGAGGGCTCTGCATCGGAGGCAGAGGTGGGGCCAGGACAGTGGTGGGTTGCCCCTGATTCGGACCGGTTTGCAAGAGCCAGTAGTAAAACCAGCGGGAGGCTTCGCCCACTGACCCGGACGTCATCAGGAAGCTTCTTCGCATGTGCAGAAGAGTGTGCGGCCCTGTTGCGAACCGGTAGTAAAGGTAAGTAGAACCCACCCTTGGGCCAGAGCCATCTGGGAGTTATGTGCTGACTCCGGAGCCTCCAGAGTTGGACATCAGTGAGGCAGAGGAACAGGGGGAGCCTGTTCCCAGTGCACGCATGCGCAGAGCTGCCAGAAGGCAAGAACAGTTAAAACAAAAGGGACGACTCGGGAGTAGGGCTTGGAGATGATTGGCCCCTCCCGTAAGGTGGAGCAAAGGCACGTGAGCCTTTGCAGGAAGCAACTTTGTTCGTGCTGGTTGGTTTAAATTCTGAAGCTCCGTTTTGACTCTGTGCTCCGTGTGGCCTTGCAAACCTAGTTTGCCAATTAGGTCTTTGGCAGCGTGTCAAGGGAGATAAAGATGGGTGCTTATCAGCCTTATCCCGAAGGACTGTGGCAGACTTCTGTCGGACTCTTTACAAACTATTTCGGACTCATCTGTGAATGAACAGAATGAGAATGAACAGGCTGTGAATGAACAGAATTCACAGCCGTTGAAATAAAAAGAGGGTTTTGGGGACTAATTGTGTGTTTTTTACTGTCTCAGGAAGCCTAGGTCAGAACACAGGTAGTCCTGGATATACAATCACAATTGAACCCAAAATGTCTGTTGCTAAGAGAAACACTTGTTAGCTTAATTTTGCCCCACTTTATGAACGTTGTTGTTAAGTGAATCACTGCAGTTGTTAAGTTTGTGACATGGTTAAGTGAATCTGTCTTCCCCATTGACTTTGCTCATCAGAAGGTCACAAAAGGGGATCACGTGACCCCGGGACACTGCAACCGTCATAAAGATGAGTCAGTTGCCAAGCCTCTGAATGTTGATCCCTTGACCATGGGGAGGGCTGCAACAATCACTGTCATTGTAACTTCAAACAGTCATTAAGCAGATGGTTGCAAGTCGAGGATTACCTGTACCTCTTGGGAAGCAACTTTAAGTCAGCAACAAATGCCAAAATACTCAACATTCTTTCCAGCATCCCATCCAAATCTTAGATCATTTCATTGTGGCAGAACTTCGATAAACTATATAGGGCAGGTGTGTCAAACTCAAGGCTCGGGGCCCGGATCTGGCCTGCAGGGTGCTTAGAGCTGGCCCGCAGGGCCGCCCTGGAAGCAGCAAAGGACCGGCCCACAGTGCCTCTGCCAGTGTTCTGCCCCAGCTACGGACCCAAAGAACGCAGCACACACAAAGTCTGTACAAACCTTAGTTTACTAAATAAACCAGTTTTTTTACAACAACGGCTGTTAATTAACTGCATTAACAGCCGCCAAGAATTCAAAGAATAATAACTGAAAACTTACTGTGGTTGGCAGAATGCCCAGAAGCAATTTGCAGGAAGCTGATAAGATAAGCAAGACAAGACACGAAGGTATGTGAACGAAGTTGTTCCCTGCAAATTGCTTCAGTTGGTGTTCCTCCTTAAATAGGCTAAGGGAGTGGCCAATTAGCCCCAAGCCTTACTCTCGAGGAGACCTCTTCCTGAGGAGCCACTCCTGCCTTTTGGCAGCTCTGCGCGCCTGTGCATTGAGAAGAGGCTCCTCCTCTTCGTCCTCTTTAATTAAAGGAGCTTCTGGAGATTCTGAAGGTCCTGGCTGAATCCCCGCCTTTGGCACCACATCTTCTCCAGCCTCATTGTCCGACTCGAGTGCCAGCTGAACAGGCTGCTGGCGCAGCACCACACCAGCCTCCTCACTGTCTGAATCAGCTACTAGCTGCACAGGCCGTGTACGGGCCACAACAGCCAGTAAAAACGGAGCTTGGGAACTCCATTTTCTCTAGCAGAGGGTTGCAGGAAGCCATCGCAGCCGAAAACGAAACTCGGGAGCCCATTTTTACTGGCAGAGCATTTGGGCCACCACAGGTGCCCCCAACACAAGTGACATCGAGCTGGCCCCCCGAGATCAAACACAGTCCTGATGTGGCCCTCAAAGAAATCGAATTTGACACCCCTGATATAGGGCATATACAAAAAAGAAGAAGGTCAAAGCACATGAGGCAGACCTAGGAGATGATGAAAAGACAACCTCAAAGTCACACCACATCAACATCAATTAACAATAGTTGAGGCCACCAGAAGAATAAGAAGCAGCGCTTTGTATCTCCCTTGATAGAAGAAGAAAGGGGAAGAGAAGGAGAGAGAAAAAGAGAGAAGGAGAGAGAAGAGAAGAGGAAGGAAGATGGAGATATGGAGGAGGAGGAGACAGAGGGAAGGAGGACGGGAGGAGGAGGAGGAAGAGGAGGAGAATTGTAGGTTCCTTGGTGTACTCTCAGCTTGCTTTTCTTACAGACATTTCACGACTCAAATTAAATTAGATTAGATTAGATTTATTGGACTTCTATACTATACTTCTATATTAAATAGGTTAATATCATCAGTGCTTAAAGAGGGGGGGAGGAGGAGGAGGAGGAGGAGGAGGAGGAGGAGGAGGAGGAGGAGGAGAAGAAGAAGAAGAAGAAGAAGAGGAAGAGGAAGAGGAAGAGGAAGAGGAAGAGGAAGAGGAAGAAGAAGAAGAAAGAGCACTCAACAGTTCTAAGCTCCATGAAACAGAATGAAATCCCATCAAAACTGTTAACACCATAGATTTATTCTATTGAGTATTTCCACCGCCCAGGAAATCCTGAATTCTAGCATTCCAGGGAGCCAGAAAGGGAGAATAGCTATTTTTTCCTGGGGTAATCCAATACTGTCAATAAACTGCGATTCTCAGAATCCTTCGGGAGAAGCCAACTACAACAAGGACATCAGCATTAAAAAGATTTGTTTTCAGTCTGGATCAACTCCCAGCGTGTAAGGCTAATATTGTGGAAATTGATTTGCAACTGTCACAACTCAACTCTCTCTCTATAGACGGGTAACTGAATATTTACTTCGTTTTTCTAAGCTGATTGCAAGGACAGTTCCCAATCTCCGAAACAGCTCTTCTTACGTCCTTTCCTTAAATCTAACTTTGAAAAAACGTAAACACAATCAGAGGTGTATTCTGAAAAAACGACAACATACCACTTTTAAGTCAAACAGAGATACCGGGGGTGGGGGTGGGGCTGGGGAGAGAAAATGTACTTCTAGCTACTCACAGCAAACAACTCTATAAAGGTCTGGAATTACACACAAACATTTGCATCCAGGAAGAAGTGTTGGACAGGTAGTCCTCGACCTACAACCAAACTGAGCCCAAGATTTCTGTTGCTAAGCAAGACAGTTGTGCAATGGCTTTTGCCCCATTTTATGACCTTCCTTGCCACAGTTGTTAAATTAATCGCTGCAGTTACCGTATTTTTCAGAGTATAAGACACAACTTTTTCCCCTCTAAGAGGGTGGAAATATTGGTTCGTCTTACACACCGAATACAGCCATTTTTGACTTCCCCAAATCCCGCCCCTCTCGTTCCATTTTTGCAAAAAACAGGGCCATTTTTTCCCCAATTTTTGCAAAAACAGGGTCATTTTTGCCCTCCCCCACACCCCAGGAGCACTCTGCAGGCCTCCCAAACCCTCTGTGTGCCTCATTTTTTGCAAAAATGGACAAAAAATGGGTCCATTTTTGCAAAAAAACAGGGCGCGCAGAGAGTTTGGGTGGCTTACAGAGTGCTCCTGAATGCCAGGGAGGGCAAAAACTTTTTTTTCCTTACTTACCTCTTTGAAATCTTGGTGCGTCTTATACACCGGTGCGTCTTATAGTCTGAAAAATACGGTAGTTAATAACATGGTCGTTAAGTGAATCTGGCTTCCCCATTGACTTTGCTTATCAGAAGGTCACCCAGGGGTGAAATGCTCCCGGTTCGGACCGGATTGCCCGAACCGGTAGCGATGGAGGCGGGTGGTTCGGAGAACTGGTAGCAAAAATCCCTGGCCCCCCCATGCCCAGCTGAGCCGCGCAATCATCAGAGGCTTTTTTTAAAAAACCCTCTGAGGATCAGGCAACTCAGCTGGGATCGTCACAGCCTTTTGAAAGCATTTTTTTACAACCTCTTCGCCGAAGGGGTTGTAGAAAAAATGGTTTTAAAAGTAAAAAAAAAAAAAATGGCCATGCCCACCCATGACAAATAACCCCCCCCCCCCAAGCCACAGAACCGGTAGTAACAAATTTTAGATTTCACCACTGTGTCACCTGGCCTCGGGACACACTGCAACCATCATAAATATGAGTCAGTTGTCAAGTGTCTAACTTTGGATCATGTGACCACGGGGATGCCGCAACCGTCATTAAGTGTGAAAACTGGTCCTAAGTCACTTTTTTCAGCTCTGTTGTACTTTTTCACAGTCACTGAATGAACTGTTGTAAGTACTAACTGTACATGTGGACACATAAGAAGTCTTCCTGTGTTTTCTTTAACTGGGGATGCTGCAATGGTCATAAATGTGAAAAATGGTCACAAGTCCCTTTTTTTCAGTGCTTTTTAATTTCAGTCACTAAATGAACTGTTGTAAGTAGAGGACTACCTGGACCTTCAAGGGACTCTAGTGTGTCCTGAGGTTAGTTGATGTGGACACATAAGAAGTCTCCCTATATGTACATATACATATACATATACATATACATATACATATACATATACATAAACATAAACATAAACATAAACATAAACATAAACATAAACATATACACACAGTCACTCATGCCCTCGTTACCTCCCGCCTGGACTATTGTAATGCTCTCTACATGGGGCTCCCCTTGAGGAACATCTGGAGGCTCCAACTGGCGCAGAGTGCGGCCGCGCGGGTGGTTATGGGAGCAACATGGCACTCCCGTGTGACACCTCTCCTGCGCGAGCTGCACTGGCTCCCGGTGGTCTTCCGGGTGCGCTTCAAGGTTTTGGTTACCACCTTTAGAGCGCTCCATGGCTTAGGACCTGGCTACTTACAGGACCGCCTACTACCACAAACAGCCTCCCACCGGCCGGTACGCTCTCATAGAGAGGGGCTCCTCCAGGTGCCGTCAGCCAAACAATGTTGACTGGCGGCCCCTAGGGGGAGGGCCTTCTCTGTGGGGGCACCTACTATCTGGAACGAACTCCCCCCGGAGATACGGAGGATCCTGGATCTGCGCACTTTCCGCTGTGCTTTGAAGACACTCCTATTCCAGCAGGCCGGCCTGGCTTAATTTTCTCCCCTTCTTTTAAATTTTTAAATTGAAATTTTAATTCGTTTTAAATTATTGGGAGTTTTAAATTGTCTCGGGCAAAAATTATTTAATTGGGTTTTAATCATGTTTTAACTTTTGTATTTATGTATTTTATTTTGTGCCTGTTCACCGCCCTGAGCCCTTCGGGTGTAGGGCGGTATACAAATTTAATAAAATGAAAATGAAATGAAAATATACATATACATATACATACACACATACACATACACCCTGTTTCCCCCCAAAATAAGACCCAACTGGAAAATAAATCCTAGCAATTTTTCAGGATGCTCGTAATATAGCCCTACCCCCAAAATAAGCCCCAGTTAAGATTGTCAGCCAGACAGATGCATTTAGTACTGTATTTCGCCCAGAATAAGACCTAACCAGAAAATAAGCCCTTAATGTGTCTTTTGGAGCAAAAATTAATATAAGACCTGGGGTACATATACATATACATATACATATACATATACATATACATATACATATACATATACATATACATATACATATACATATACATACACACATACAACCTGTTTCCCCCAAAATAAGACCCAACTGGAAAATAAATCCTAGCATGATTTTTCAGGATGCTCGTAAAATAAGCCCTACCCCCAAAATAAGCCCCAATTAAGATTGTCAGCAGACAGATGCATTTAGTACTGTATTTCCCCGAAAATAAGACCTAACCAGAAAATAAGCCCTAATGTGTCTTTTGGAGCAAAAAATAATATAAGACCCGGAATACATATAATATATACATATACATATACATATACATATACATATACATATACATATACACATACACATACACATACACACATACACATACACATACACACACTTATATTTAAGTAATAAGAACTTTGAAATGTTAAGCTTAAAAGACCTGCCCTGGGCAGGAAAAGGGTTTGAAGAGGCAAGAGGAATCCACACAACAACAGACAGTGACACTGGATGGCGTTCAAGAAATTAATTTACTCTCCATACCGTGGAAGGGAAGCTTGCAATGACTGATAGCCTTTTCTTTTGGAGAGGCATTAAAGCACTAAATTGGATTCAGTTTCTGGAAGAATAATTTAATCCCCTCTTCCATACGTGCCCCTCCCCTTCCCTGCTTCTCTTTCCAGACTGAATCTTAAAAGCGTGATAGCCAGCAGACTCTTCACTCACAAAGACTTCTTGAAACCCACACTTGGCCCTCTCTCTCATCGAATTTGCAGATTGTCAAATTTGGATATGGCCAGTTTAGAGAAAAGAAGGGCTAGGGGTGACGTCATAGCAGTATTCCAGTATTTGAGGGGCTGCCACAAAGAGGAGGGGGGGTCAATTTATTTTCCAAAACACCAGAAGGCAAAACAAGAAACAATGGATGGAAACTAATCCAGGAGAGAAACAACCTAGGACTAAATTTACATCAGATAAGAATCAACATTCAATTCAAGAGGAGTTGGATTTAGACCATTTGTGGGAACGTAACGACTCTAAGCTGGTGACCCACTTCACTCTGACCACCAGCTCCTTCCTGCTGTTCAAGGAGAGAAGCAACCTAGAACTAAGGAGAAATTTCCTGACAGTGGAACAACTTGCCTCCAGAAGTTGTGAATGCTCCAACACTGGAAGTTTTTAAGAAGAGGTTGGACAACTATTTGTCTGAAATGGTACAGGGTTTCCTGCCTGAGCAGGGGGTTGGACTAGAAGACCTCCAAGGTCCCTTCCAAGGTCCTCTCCAGAGAGGAGAATAAGCAATGCATGGAAACTAATCAAGGAGAGAACCAACCAAGTCCTGGGGGCTGCCACAAAAGAGGAGGAGGTCAACCTATTTTCCAAAACACCAGAAGGCAAGACAAGAAGCAACGGATGGAAACTAATCAAGGAGAGAAGCAACCTGGAATAAAGGATAAACTTCCTAACAGCGAGGACAATTAACCCGTGGAACTGCTTGCCTCCAGAAGTTGTGAGTGCTCCATCACTGGAGGCTTTTAGGAAGAGACTAGACAGTCACTTGTCTGAAATAGTATAGGATTTCCTGCCTGAGCAGGGGGCTGGACTAGAAGACCTCCAAGGTCCCTTCCAGCTCTATTCTGTGTTCTGTCCCCGTCTCTCACACACACACAAACAGACAGCCGGTGGTTAAATAAACTGGCAGACAACCAATTCTTCCGATAAGATGCTTGGCAGCAACCCAGTAGCTCCTTGCCAAGAACTTTTACTCAATAAACAAAATACCCACAGTCAAGAATTGTCCAGTTCGTAAAATAAATCCAAGGCCGATAATGTTTCCAAAGATGCAATGTGACTCGATAGTAGTTAGTTTTGTCCGTCACAGAGTCTGAATGTCCACCTCACCCCCTTTTATACCCTTTGGGGTGTGGTCCAGTGACTCAGCTTAATCTCTGGCACACCTTTTCTTCTGTTGTGCGCGCTTATCTCTGCGACGCTGCCGAGGATCCAGCCAAGACTCATTATCCTCATCACTGTCCACCTGTGGCTGGGTGGACGTGCTTGGCCCCGGCCCTATCTCTTGCCCTTCAGCGGACACCGAAGGCATTGCCAGAGAGGAGGGTCCTGGAGAGGGAGGCCTTGCCAACTCCTCTCCTTCACTCTCGGAGTCCTCTCCTGCCGATGACACAGGCTCCGGTAACGGAGCCACAACATTCTGAATGAATTGAATCTCAACTTAACCGATTCTCTCCACCAGCAGACTTAAAGCCAAGGCCCCCACTGGCCAGACCCCTTTGCTCCCCTCTTTTCATTGTTCCTGGATGCTCAGAGCCAAATGTCACTCACCTTCGAAAGGCCGCCAACTTCCAAATAAAAGCAGATGATGAAAATATTCCAGGTGACCCAAATGGCCGTCCAGATGGCGTACTGGGTAGAAGGATGGTGACATGCAAGAAAGGGGGAAAAAAGGGAGAGAATAAACAATCTTGGTGCTTATTGAAAATGTTTTTTTTTTAATCGCCTTTCCCAAACCATCTAAGTAACTCTGAATGGTCACAAAATGAATCGTTGTAAGTCAAGGACTACCTAGTCCTTGACTTACAACAATTCATTCCGTGACCATTCAGAGTTACAACAGCACTGAGGACCGTTTTTCACCCTTACGGCTGTTGCAGCATCCCCGTGGTCACATGATCAAAATTTGCACCCTTGTCATGTGATCTCCTTTGGCGAACTTCTGACAAGCAAAGTCAATCGGGGAGCCAGATTCACTTAGCAACCGTGTTACTAACTTAACAGCTGCAGTCATTCACTTAACAGCCGTGGCATGAAAGGTCATAAGATGGGACAAAATTCACTTAACATTATTGGGGTGTCTTTAGAAGAAAATTCACTTAACATTTTTTGGGTGTCTTTATCTTTGAACGAGGAAAGACAATGGGGGAAGTCAGTTGTAGTTGCACTTCGCGCGTGAACACAAGCGCCCACCGCTTATGTGGCCCGGTTCTGAACGGGCCGCTGGCCAGTGGTGTTCGGCCCAGGGGTGGGCTGCTGAGGGTTCACATAGGTTCGAGAGAACCTCTAGCTAAGATTCTGTGCAGTTCGGAGAACCCCCAAATCCCACTCTTGGCTGGCCCCGCTCACCCCACCCCTCCCCTCCCAGGAGTCCCCACATGGTCTGTTTTGGACGCAGGTAAGTGCAGGGTGCATGTGGAGGCTGGGAGAGGGCGAAAAATGGGTCTATTGGAAGTTCAGAAAGGCCAGAAATGGGCCTGTTTCTGGCCTCCGGAGCCTGGGGAGGCCATTTTCGCCCTCCCGGAGGCTCGAAAAAAGCCTCCAGAGCCTGGAGAGCAAAAATGCCACACACACCTGCCATGGTGCAGGAGGCTGACTAGATCACGCCATGCACACCCAGCAACGGAGCAGAGAACCCCTTGCCAAAATTTTTGAAGCCCACCCCTGGATTGGAAACCCCTGCACCAGTGGTGGGTTTCAAAAATTTTTACTACCTGTTCTGTGGGTGTGGCGTGGTGGACGTGACGTGGCTTGGTGGGTGTGGCAGGGGAAGGATACGGCAAAATCTCCATTCCCACCCCACTCCGTGGGAAGGTTACTGCAAAATCCCAATTTCTTCCCAATCAGCTGGGACTCGGGAGGCAGAGAATAGATGGGAGTGGGGCCAGTCAGAATTTTTACTACTGGTTCTCCGAACGACTCAAAATTTCTGCTACCGGTTCTCCAGAACTGGTCAGAACTTGCTGAAATCCACCTCTGCCCTGCACTAGGAAACCTAGAGCTGAGAATTGTGCTTTCAGACTTCCAAGATTCGAGTTAAATGTAGCTTTACAATTAAAGTAAGATCGAATCTCGCCAGGCTCAAGGTTGACTCAGCCTTCCATCCTTTCTAAGGTAGGTAAATTGAGGACCCAGTTTGTGGGGGCAATAAGCTGACTTTGTATAAATATACAAAAGTATGAAGGCTATTGCTTAACGCACTGTAAGCCGCCCTGAGTCTCCGGAGAAGGGCGGCATATAAATCAAAATTAAAAAGAAAAATAGAAAAAATAAAATAGAATTTAGCTTATTTGGTTATGTTTCGTGTTTGTCCTACGCAGTAACGCTGACATCAGCTCTGGCAGGTAACAAGGGGATTACTCAAATTGCAAAAAAGAGTTTGTCTTATGGCTGTTTGGAATGGAAAGACTCCCAAGGCTCTGTTACATAATACAAAGACTAATGATGATTACCATGGATGGCCAACTCCATAGAAAAACGATGCCACAGGCAAAGGCCCTTTAGGCCGGCAATTAAAAACTGCAGCCCCCTTGTATTATGAACTGCCAGATTGTTTCATTGTTTTTTCCCCCGCCAAAAGGCTGCAGAACAAAGTGAAAACGTTGGATTGAAGTGAATTAAGTCACCTCCGTTGGAAGGGGTAGCTGAAAAAGCAATTATCTGCTTATAATCTCAATTGCCCCTGGTGGCATTCAAATGTGTTATGGGAGACAGACAAGCTGAAGACTTGATGGCATGTTTGAATTTGTATAAACAGCAACAGGCCAGGTTTAAAACAATCGTCTGTTACTATGGGGGGAAAAAAATGCCCGACATGCCCTTGTCTGGCAATTTGTGAAAATGCGATTGGAAGTTTTTCTGGATCACCCCAGGAATTAAAAATTGGCCCTGCAACTGTTCCAAGCACCAAAGGAAATATTTGCATTGAAGGCGGATAAATAAATAAGAGCCTTGATGGCGCAGTGGACTAAACTACTGTTAAAGTAGTATTTAGCTGCCAGCTGCCTGCAATTACTGCGAGTTCAATTCTCACTAGGCTCAAGGTTGACTCAGCCTTCCATCCTTTCGAGGTAGGTAAAATGAGGACCCGGATTGTGGGGGCAATAAGCTGACTTTGTATAAAAAAGAACACCGCTTGGGTGGGGGGGCGAAAGCCCTACTAAACAGGTATATACAAAAGTATGAAGGCTATTATTGCTTAATGCATTGTAAGCAGCCCTGAGTCTCCGGAGAAGGGCGCCATATATAAATTGAACTAATAATAAATAAAAGTAGTCCACAATTTAACAACCACAATGGGGACTAGAATTGCTAAGCAAAACGGTCGCTTGGGGGGAAGTTTGTGCCTGATCTGATGACCTTTTTTGGTCTGTTGTTAAGTGAATCACTGCAGTTGCTAAGCAACTCGTGTGGTTGTTAAATGAATCCAGCTTCCCCCGTTGACTTTGCTGGTCGGAAGCCGGCTGGGAAGGTCACAAATAGGGATCACACTACCCAGGATGTTGTGATCATTGTAGATACCTACAAAATTCAGATGCTTGGCAACTGACTAGTATTTATGACGGTTGCAGTGTCCCTGGGGTCATGTGATCCCAGGGGTGAAATGCTCTGAAGCCTTCTACTGGTTCGCTTCACCTGCGCATGCGCAATGCACACCAAACATGCGCTTCGCAGGCATGCACACTACAAGCGCTACTGCGCAGCACTGAAAAAGGATTAAGAAGCCTTTTCTGAAGGTAAGTAGAACAGCGAGGGGGGAGAACAGCTGTGCCGCACGATTTAGATTCGCTAGAAAGCAGGATTTCCTGCTTTTCTATAAATCACGCAGCACAGCTGATCGTCGGAAATACCGGTTCGCCCGAACTGGTAGCATTTTTACTACCGGTTCGAGCAAACCGATCTGAACCAGTAGCATTTCACCTCTGTGTGATCCTCTTTTTGTGACCTTCTGACAAGCAAAGTCAGTGGGGGAGCCAGATTTACTTAGTAACTGTGTTGCTAACTTGGAAACTACCATGATTCACTTAACAATTGTGGGAAGAAAGGTCATAAAATGGGGCAAAATTAAGCTAACAACTGTTTCTCTTAGCAACAGAAATGTTAGGCTCAATTGTGGTTGTATGTCCAGGACTACCTGGACATAAATCCGGACTTACCAAATTCATACATGCTCACTGATATTGGAGAGGATAGAAAAATCATATTTTTCTTCTCAAATGGAAGCCTTCCAAAATAAGCAGAATGGATGCAAGGAATTAGTTCCAAGATCCGAATAAAGAACATCTTTGAATCCAGAAAGAGGATCAGATCACGGGTCATCTTCTTTGCTGGATCTTGTTCTAAATCAGGCAGCTGGTACACCATCTGTGTCAGCACTGAAGTTATGTTAGATATTCTCATCTCTAACATAACATGGAACAAAACTCACTTAACAACCGTCTCGCTTAGCAACGGAAATGTTGGGCTCAATTGGGGTCATAAGTCGAGGACAGACTGCAATCACTGGTTCTGATGGCCCGTTCCTGCAATTTAGTTCTATGCATCTTCCAAAAACTAAGCCCCCCAAATCCCCATCTGGACGTCGCACGCCAGCCTTAGAATCGTTAGCAAACTCACCACCACAATGTAGCGTGGTCTGTACTGGATTGTCCCAAAAAGGCCAAGGATCACCATGATGATGTGGAGGAAATTGGCCAGAATCGGAGCCCATTGGTAGCCCAGAAAATCAAACACTTGTCTCTCTAATGCAACAAGCTGGAAAAGAAAAGAAAAAAATGAAGAAGGTAAGTCGTACATCCACATTGTGTGATATCTACAATTTGCAATGCCTTGGTAAGCTCACGCTTAGAATACTGTGTCCAGTTTTGGTCATCAGCACGACATAAAAAAGATCTTGAGAAAGAGTGCAGAGAAGAGCAACCAAGAGGATTAGGGGACTGGAGGCTAAAACATAAGAACAATGGTTGCAGGAATTGGGTATGTCTGGTTTAATGAAAAGAAGGACTAGGGGTGACATGATAGCAGTCTTCCAATATCTCAGGGGCTGCCTGTTAAGGAATATGAGCAGAGTAACCCTTGAGTAGCAAGGTTGTGCACATGAGAAATGGCTGAGAGTGATTGTGACTAAGCACTGTCAATACACAGACACACTGAGTTGTGATATTCTTTTACTTTTAGGAAAAAGTAAAGCAAAGTCCAATAAACAATCCAGGTCATACACAGATAAAGATAGTTAAATTGTCAATCTAGGGATATTCCAAGAACAAAGTCTTCTTACCAGTTGTTGTAGTCATATGCAATAAAACAGTTCTTTTTGGAGTTGCAAACAGGAACAAGTACAGCAGTAAAACAATCAGTAAAACAGTAGAAAACAACAAGTAGCAATGATCAATCAGTGATCATGCAGAAAGAACAGGCAGAGAGGAGCAGAGGTAGCAATAATAATGTAATAAGAAAAATAAGCCATGATTCAAGCTTCCTCTTAAATACGTTGGCTACAGAGCTAGCCAATCAGAATACAGTATGATGCAATACAGCATTACAGTCTTAAAGCTATACATTACATTTTGACTGCAAACATGCATTGATGGTTTATATATATTGCCAACTCAACCAGTTAGGCAATAGCCATTCCCTAACACTGAGGGAATCAAGCTATTCTCCAAAGCACCTGAAGGCAGGACAAGAAGCAATGGATGGAAACTAAACAAGGAGAGAAGCAACCTAGAATTAAAGGAGGAATTTCCTAACAGTGAGGACAATTAGCCAGTGGAACAACTTGCCTTCAGAAGTTGTAGATGCTCCAACACATGAAGTTTTTAAGATGATGTTGGACAACCATTTGTCTGAAATGGTATAAGGTCTCCTGCTTGAGCAGGGAGCTGGACTAGAAGATCTCCACGGTCCCTTCCAACTCTGTTATTATGTGATGCTATGAAGCTGTTAAAAGTTAAACCAGAACGGTTTTTGCTTATCTTGTTCCTCTTTCCCCTAACCCCGTGTTTCAATCAATCATCATGTCCTGATGGACCCAGATGAAAAACAATTAAAAAATCAGAAATACGGTACAATAACTCTCAAAAGGAAATCATGAAATCAAAAATTATGAGAAAGTCCGATGTGAAAATCCTATATGTCAGGGATCCAAACTCAGAGAGCAGCAAAGACCCCACACTCTTCCTCCTTTCCATTAACACCCACTCCCTTCTATCATAGCACTGATGATGTCACCTAGTTGGGTAATGAAATGTCTGTGTTAAGTTCTGGGTGAAGAATGGAGGTGAAGCCAGAGTTATCTCTAACAGCTCTTGATTTATTTCTGTCTGTAAGGCAACTTAAAAACTCCCTAGCTGATATAGTTCCTTTTATAGGGAACTTAGCAGCTAACAACCAATCAGGAGAGAGTATTTCCCCACTCCAACAGATAACCAGGATAAAACCTTCAACTAGCAATTATCTCCAATACATAACAGTCTGTAAGAAAGCAACCATGCTCGGAGAGCACCAAAGACCCCACAGTCGTCGTCCTCCTCCTCCTCCTCCTCCTCCTCCTCCTCCTCCTCCTCCTCCTCTGTTGTGGTCCGCCAGTACCCTGCGGAGCTGCCAGCCAAGTCAGACAGTGAGGACGCTGGGGAGGAACATGGGCCAGTCATGGAGTCAGGGGAAGGCCCAGACAAGGGGTCTGCGTCAGAGGCAGAGATGGGGCCAGGGCCATCTGGGAGTTATGTGCGGACCCTGGAGCCTCCAGAGTCAGAAAGCAGAGAGGCAGAGGAACAGTAGGAGCCTGTTCCCAGTGCACGCATGTGCACAACTGCCAGAAGGCAAGAGCAGCTAAAGCAAAAAGGACGACTCGGGAGTAAGGCCAGGAGATGATTGGCCCCTCCCATAAGGCTTAAAAGAGCAGCAAAGGCTCTTGGGCTCTTTGTAGGAAAGCAACATTGCTAAATCTGTTTTCCAATCGGCGTCTCTTGTTTCTGAACTTTGTGGGGCTTTGCCAAGAAAGGCCGTTGGCAGGGTGTCAAAGAAGATAAAGGTTTGTGATAAGCCCAAAGGACTTTTTCTGAATGACTTGTTTTGGAATTAATTTGGACTAAGCTGGGAACAAAGTAATTCTCAGCTGTTACAATAACATAGTTTTGTTTGAGACTAATTGTGTCCTGCAATGACTAAGTGAGCCTAGGTCACAACATCCTCCTCGCAAACCCCATTCCCTTCTAGCACTGATGATGTTACCTAGTTTGGTAATGAAACGTCTGCAATAAAACAACCAATCTCAGAGAGCGCCGAGGACCCCACAGTTCAACCCCGAGCTACAAATATTCTCCTTCAAATTCTTAAATATGGTTTTGCAACTCTTTAAAAGTTTTCTCCTAGTGTTCTGCCCCAGCTACGGACCCCAAAGAACACAGCACACACAAAGTCTATACAGAACTTAAATTTACTAAAATAACTCAAGTCTTTTCCAAACAAAGGCTGTTAATAAACTTTCTTAACAGCCTACAAGAAACCAAAGATAAAGTAATCCCAATCTTACTAAGGTTGGCAGAAAGCCCAGAAGCAATTTTGCAGAGAATCCAGACACGAAGTAGTAGCGAATTAAAGTTGTTCCCTGCAAATTGCTTCAGTCGGCATTCCTCCTTAAATAGGCTATAAGGGAGTGGCCAATTAGCCCCAAGCCTTACTCTCGAGGAGACCTCCTCCTGAGGAGCCACTCCTGCCTTTTGGCAGCTCTGTGTGTCCATGCATCGAGAAGAGGCTCCTCCTCTTCTTCCTCTTCACTTAAAGGAGCTTCTGGAGGTTCTGAAGGCCCTGGATGAATCCCCGTCTATGGCACCACATCTTCTCCAGCCTCCTCACTGTCTGACTTGAGTGCCAGCTGCACAGGCTGCTGGCGCAACACCACACCAGCCTCCTCGCTGTCAGAATCAGCTACAATCCGCACAGGTCACTGACGGGCCACAACACCTAGATAGATCTCCAATCCAACAACAACAAGTTGCTTCTTCTCTGGCCTTCCTCAGAGATGACGGTTATTTTTCTCATCTTAGAAAACGTTTAGAGAAAACACTTTGAAAGCGATATTCTCCGAATCCAGAGGAGCCCCATTACATGAATAAGGAGGCAAATACCCCCCAGCAATCTTGAATGAAGCATCTGGAGAAGTGGAAGAAGGAAGGCTATTATTCATTTCAAAATCAATTTTCTTTGCATCATCGGTGCCAGCGGAAGGGGTTAAGCGCTTAATCTTCCATTAGGAAGATCAAAAGACAAGACGGTGATGACATTTAGAAATCTTGGATTCAGACCGGGTAGATGCAGAACACAGGATTGCAATCGGTTTACTCAATCGGGCATTTAATTAGTTTGGTTTGTTGCATTAAACCAAAAAAAAAAAAAAAATACAGATAAAGAACCAGCATTTGCATATTAATTTAGCCGGCAAGCAAAGCACGGGCAAGCTAATAGATTACCACTAAATATGCTTGGAAGAGATAAACTCCCGCTGCTATTTAGTGTAAGGATGAATCCAATTTTATTTCTTAGAACATAGAATAATAGGTTGGAAGGAACCTTGGAGGTCTTCTAATCCAACCACCTGCTCAGGCAGAAAACCCTCTATTAGACCAGAGAAATGGCTGCCCAATCTCTTCTTGAAATCCTCCAGCGATGGAGCACTTACAACCTCTGAAGGCAAAGCCTTTGCACTGGGTAATTGTTCTCACTGTTAGGATGTTTCTCCTTAGTTCTAGGCTGGACCTCTCTTTGAGAGAGAGGTTGAACCTCCATCCATTCTATCATATTACTCTTCTTTTATCTATCTATCTATCTATCTATCTATCTATCTATCTATCTATCTATCTATCTATCTATCTATCTCCCTCTCTCCTCTCCTCCCCTCCCTGCCCCGCCCCTCTCCTGTCTGTCTGTCTGTCTGTCTGTCTGTCTCTATCTATCTATCTATCTATCTATCTATCTATCTAATCTATCTATCTATCTATCTATCTATCTATCTATCTATCTATCTGTCTGTCTGTCTGTCTGTCTGACTGTGTTATCTGTCTGTCTGTCTCTCTCTATCGATCGTCTCTCTCTCTGTTTGTCTATCTCTCTGCCTATTTACTGTATCTACCTATGTATCTGCCTATCTATGTGTCTGTCTGTCTTATCTCTCCATCCATCCATCCATCCATCCATCCATCCATCCATCCATCCACCCACCCACTCACCCATCCATCCATCCATCCATCCACCTATTTATCTGCCTATGTGTCTGTCTTATCTGTCTGTCTGTCTATCTATCATCTATCTGCCTATCTCTCCTCCCTCTCCTGTCTGTTTCTGTCTGTCTGTCTGTCTGTCTGTCTGTCTGTCTGTCTGTCTCTATCTATCTATCTATGTGTCTGTCTGTCTGTCTGTGTTATGTCTGTCTGTCTCTCTCTCTATCGATCGTCTCTTTCTCTCTATCTCTCTGCCTATTTATCTACCTATGTATCTGCCTATCTATGTGTCTGTCTGTTTTATCTATCTCTCCATCCATCCATCCACCCACCCACCCACCCACCCATCCATCCATCCATCCATCCATCCATCCATCCATCCATCCATCCATCTGCCTATATGTCTGTCTTATCTGTCTGTCTGTCAATCATCTATCTATCATCTATCTGCTTACTGTATCTCTATATCTATATCTTTATCTATCGCTATCTACTGTATCTGCCTCCCCTCCCCTCTCTCTCTCCCCCACCACCCATCCCACTCTCTCCTCTCCCTCCGTCCCTGCTACAAACATATGGAACCACACTTCAATATGAAAATTGTTTGCATTCAGTGAACAATGTTTTGAGATGTTTAATTCTTTGTGCTACTGTGTACGTACTGAACCCTGAAAAGGAGGAGAGACGTGTCTTTTGGGCATATTTTTAATTGATTCACCCACCCACCCACCCAGCTTTTGGCATTATTTTATGTGAGGAATACTTGATGATTTGTTTTAGGACAAAGTATCAGAGTTTTTGCAAAGCCTGGCCTGGAGAATAAATGGAGGGTAGGCTGAAATTGGAGAAGATGCTGCTTTTTGGTGTCTGTTTGTGTGTGCGATAGTATATTGCCATTAGGGATAGGCAAAGTAATGCCTTTGAGAACTAATTTCCTCCTGGGCCAATTTTTTTAATTACAAAAGAAACTAAACAAAGGGTGGTATGCTGGAAGGCAAATCGATGGCCTCTATCCTTGTATTTATTTGCTGGAAGAGTTTGCAGCTGTACATAAAATCTCCCTGTGGTGGTTGAAAGTATTTCTTGGTAGTCCTCACTTAGTGACTGCCTCAGATAGTGACCAATTATGACAGTGATGCAAAAGTAAGTTTGTGAGCAATGGCCACATTTATGATCTCTCTCTCTCTCTCTCTCTCTCTCTCACTCTCTCCCTCTCTCTCTCCCCCCTCCCTCTCCCTCCCCCTTTCTCCCTCTATCTCTCTGTCATGCATTCACCATTGCAGTCAGTTAATATGTATGTATTGTCCTGATCCTGACCCATTTTTTTCTTCGCAACCCCCATTGCCTAAACAAAGAATCTCTTCCTGAGTTGCTTTACAACACAGCATTTCCCTAAAAGGTGCCAAAGGAAGGAGCTCAGCTCTGTGACCTTAATTAATTGATTAGAATCAGCTGCCATCCTGAAACTGACTGGACCTTAATCAGTTTCACACTGAAAGCTTTTGTTTGCCTCCTCAGGGGCTGGTGGTTACAGGCACCAGCTCCCTAGGCAAACAGCTGGTACTAATGCATTCCTTTTGATGTGTATTCCCCATTATGCACCTGCTTACTCTCTTGTAATCCCTTTCTCTCCAATGCATGTAAGTACAAATACCAATTCTCTTCTTGTTAATTATTCCAGCGCTGGAGTGAGCATTCTAAAAGGCAGGAGACTGGAGGAAACGGCTATATATAAGATTTGACCTTTTAATGGGTTCCTCGTGAGTTGACTTTTGGAAATGCTCCTGTTTGGAGTTATATCTCTGTGGTGCTGTAAAGCAGAATAGAATAACAGAATTACTGAGTTGGAAGGGACCTTGGAGGTCTTCTAGTCCAACCTTCTACTCAGGCAGAAGAACCTATACCAGTGATGGCAAACCTTTTTGGCACCAAGTACCAAGCAAAGCATGCACGCATGTCTGGGCTGCAACCTGGAAAAGGAGCTGCCCAGGGCACATGCACACGCCCCAAAAATGAACTTCCGGTTTTAGCTACTGGGTTTTCTGGCGGGCATTCGCATGCGACAATCAGCTGGCTGGCGCACATGCTCACGCAGGAAAACGGAAGACCAGCTCTTCCAGTTTCCAGCAGTGCCACATGCAAAAAAGCCAGCTGATCGTCGTGTGCACATGCGCACCAGAAGCCCGGAAGAGGAACGGGCGATGCCGCGCATGCCAGGCAACATGGCTCCGTGTGCCACTTTGGACACGCGTGCCATAGGTTCGCCATCACGGACCTATACCATTGTTTATGGCTGTCCAATCTCTTCTCAAAAACCTCCAGTGATGGAGCACCCACAACTTCTGAGCAAAGGAGACCTTTAGCAAAATCATATGCCCAGTCAGGGTTATGTGATTTTTTTTTTCACTCAGCAATCAATTCACTTAATGGACAAATGGCTAGTCCCAAATTGCAGTCACTAAACAAAGACTCTCCATATTGCAGGTGCGCCAGGTTCAAAAGTTGGGCTGCTCGTAACATACATATTGATCATACTGTGCTTATTTCTTTCCATTTTTCTGTCTAACCTTGCTTGTGCTCTAGCCGCAGCTGATACAGGCTAGCAGTAATCAGCCAAGCAAATTCATTAGCAAAACATTTCCCAAACTAATTGAATTTCCAAGAAAACAAGAAACGAAACCCTAATCAATTTCCTTCTTGAATAATTGGGGTGGATATTACTCCTTGATGTTCACTGACTGGGAAAATGAAGGAGGCATGTTTTCCGTAAAGGGAAAAAAAGGAACGCAGACTTTTGTAGTTCAGATGTTTCATTAAAGCCAAGTATGCCTTTGTTGAACATATTATGCAGAGTTCAGAACGGGGTTTGGTTCACATCTATATGATGGTTGATAGTTAAAGGTCTTCTTGGTTTCTCTAGCTAGCCTATTTCTTTCATTTGAGGATTAGTCTGAGTTGTAAATACAGCCTGAGTATTTACCTGCTTAGTAAAATGTGATGAATTAGTTCACTATTTTTCAACCTTCACAACTTCATGAGGTGGGGACTTCAACTCCCAGAATTCCCCAGGTAGCCATGCTGGCTGGGGAATTCTGGGAGTTGAAGTCCACACATCTTCAAGTGGCCAAGCCTGAGAAACCTTATTAAACTATATAGATAGTCCTCGACTTTCGACCACAGTCTACCGGTGGGCCCAGACAGCCTGAAAATCAGCTGGTCAGCACATGTATGTGCGCTGGACAATGCTTGCGTGTCCACTGATATGGCTCTACGTGCCATCTGTGGCATCCGTGCCATAGGTTTGCCATCACGGGTCTAGGACAATTTGCCACAGCCAACTCACTGTGGGACACCTTGTTGCGGGACAAAAGTTACACAATAGCAAAGAAATGGCTGAACAGAATCTTTAAGGAAAGGCTGCGAAAGGAGGGACCAAATGAAATGTGAATGACAGTAATTAAATAAAACTGCTGAATTGTCCTCTAGTGAATTCTCCTGCAATGAATTGGCCATGGGGAGTTGGCTGGGGCAATCTGGCCACAGCAAGTTGGCCACGGGAGAAATGGCCGTGGTGAGTTGGCTGTGGCCAGTTGGCAGTGGCAAGTTGTCCCATTCCACCTTTTCCTCCCTATTTTATTTATTTATTATTTATTATTATTTATTTATTAATTAAATTTCTATACCGCCCTTCTCCAAAAAGGACTCAGGGCGGTGCACAGCCAAAGTAAAAACAGAGCATACAAAATTTAAAAACAATATTAAAATAATTAAAATCTGGCCGTAATTAAAACAACCCAATTTAAAATCAATTTAAAATTAAACTCAAGCCAGCCCAGCTAGTTGAAATAAATAGGTTTTCAGGGCCGACGAAAAATCTGGAGGTCTGTTATTGTACGTAACTCTGGGGGAAGGTTGTTCCAGAGGGTGGGCGCCGTCACAGAGAAGGCTCTCCCCCTGGGGGTCGCCAGCCGACATTGTATGGCGGACGGCACCCTGAGGAGGCCCACTCTGTGCGAGCATACTGGCCGGTGGGAGGCTATTGGTGGCAGAAGGCGGTCTCGTAAGTACCCCGGCCCTAAGCCATGGAGCGCTTTAAAGGTGGTCACCAACACCTTGAAGCGCACCCGGAAGACCACCCGGAGCCAGTGCAGTTCGCGCAGGAGAGGTGTCACGTGGGAGGGCCTCGTCCCCCCATAATCCCCCGCGCGGCCGGTTCTGGACCAGCTGGAGCCTCCGGGTGCACCCCAGGGGGAGCCCCATGTAGAGAGCGTTGCAGTAGTCCAGGCGGGAAGTGACTAGTGCCTGAGTGACTGTGCGTAGAGAATCCCGATCTAGAAAGGGACGCAACTGGCGTATCAGGCGAACCTGATAAAAAGCCCCCCTGGCCACAGCCGTCAAATGGTCTTCTAAAGACAGCCATGCGTCCAGGAGGACGCCCAAGTTACGAGCCCTCTCCGTGGGGGCGAGTGATTCGCCCCCAATAGCCAGCGATGGCGTCAGCTGGCTATATCGGGACGCTGGAAGCCACAGCCACTCGGTCTTGGAGGGGTTGAGTCGGAGCCTGTTTCTCCCCATCCAGACCCGCACGGCCTCCAGGCACTGGGACATCACTTCAAGGGCATCGTTGGGGTGATTAATTAGTAATTTTCCCATTATTTTGTATTTCTTTGTATTTTATAGCTAGATAAACTATAAGAAATATAGTTTATTTCTATATGGCCTATAAGAAAGATGAACAACCATTCCTGGGTGGGGAAGGAGGCAAGTGTGCATTTTTAAAAACATCTGGAAGATTGCTGCAGTAATCATTTTGCACTAAAATTTCTGGTTTCTATAGTAGGATTTGGCACCAAAGACCAATTTGTCTGCCAGATTCCATATTTTTACAGCAGAGTCACAGATGCATAGTGTGCAACCCTGCCTGATAATATTTTCCAGTGATCCTGGAGGCCTTCGGCAGATAGCAGAACAAAACCAAACCCCTCAATTGTTAAAGCTCTGAATGTTAAAAGTGACAATGGAGCAGAATCCTCAAACTTTTAACTACAGATAGTCCTTGACATGACCACAGTTGATCCCAAAATTTCTCCTGCTAAGTGAGACAGTGGTTAAGTGAATCAATGGTTCTCCCTGTTTGAGCAGGGGGCTGGATTAGAAGATCTCCAAGATCCCTTTCTATTCTATTCTATTCTATTCTATTCTATTCTATTCTATTCTATTCTATTCTATTCTATTCTATTCTCTATTTCGTATTCTATTCTATTCCGCATTTTCTATTCTATTCTATTCCGCATTTTCTATTCTATTCTATTCTGCATTTTCTATTCTATTCTATTCTATTCTATTCTATTCTATTCTATTCTATTCTATTCTATTCTATTCTCTATTTCGTATTCTATTCTATTCCGCATTTTCTATTCTATTCTATTCCACATTTTCTATTCTATTCTATTCTTTCTATTCTATTCTATTCTATTCTATTCTATTCTATTCTATTCTATTCTATTCTTCTTATTTTATCCTATCCTATCCTATCCTATCCTATCCTATCCTATCCTATCCTATCCTATCCTATCCTATCCTATCCTATCCTATTCGTTAAGTTAGTAAGCTGATTGTTAAGCGAATCTGGCTTCCCCATTGACTTTGCTTGTCAGAAGGTTGCAAAAGGGGATCACACATGACCCTGGGACAATGCGACCGTCACAAATATAAACGAGTTGCTAAGTGGCCAAAGTGTGAAAAACAACCCTAAGTCATTTTTTTCAGGGCCCTTGTAACTTCAAATGGACCGTTTTAAATTGAGGACTACTTGTATTCATTTAGCAATCATTTGAAGTGAGGATAGAATAGAATCTGATAGAATAGAGAATAGATAGAATAGAAACAGAACAGAATAGGATAACAGAGTTGGAAGGGACCTTGTAGGTCATCTAGTCCAACCCCCCACCGTCCAAGCAGGAGACCCGACTCCATTTCTGACAGATGGCAGTCCAGTCTCTTCTTGAAAGCTTCCAGTGATGAAGCTCCCACAACTTCCAAAGGCAACTTTGGAAGTAGTAGCTGTGGTAGTAGTAACTGTGAGAGGGATCTTGGAGTTCTAGTGGACAACCATTTAAACATGAGCCAGCCGTGTGCTGCAGCTGCCAAAAAAGCCAACACAGTTCTGGGCTGCATTAACAGAGGGATAGAATCAAGATCACACGAAGTGTTAATACCACTTTATAAGGCCTTGGTAAGGCCACACTTGGAATATTGCATCCAGTTTTGGTCATCATAATGTAAAAAAGATGTTGAGACTCTGGAAAGAGTGCAGAGAAGAGCCACAAAGATGATTAGGGGACTGGAGGCTAAAACATATGAAGAACAGTTGCAGGAACTGGGTATGTCTAGTTTAATGAAGAGAAGGACTAGGGGAGACACAATAGCAGTGTTCCAGTATCTCTGGGGTTCCCACAAAGAAGAGGGGGTCAAGCTATTCTCCAAAGCACCTGAGGGCAGGACAAGAAGCAATGGGTGGAAACTAATCAAGGAGAAAAGCAACCTAGAAGAAGAAATTTCCTGACAGTTAGAACAATTAACCAGTGGAACAACTTGCTTCCAGAAGTTGTGAATGCTCCAACACTGGAAGTTTTTAAGATGGTGTTGGATAACCATTTGTCTGAAGTGGTGTAGGGTTTCCTGCCTAAGCAGGGGGTTAGACTAGAAGACCTCCAAGGTCCCTTCCAACTCTGTTATTCTATTTTATTCTATTCTTAACTTCTGTTCCATTGGTGACCGAATTTGGAATTCCTTTCCCAACTCAGTTGAGCAACAATTGGAGGAGTGGGGTAAGAGAGAAGAGAACCCCTCCGGTTAAAAAGTTATATTTGCAAGATCCAGGTGATAAGGAACAAGAGGCCATCAGCTGAGGAGCACGACACTCGCTGTGTTTAAGGTTCCCTGGAGGGATAGAAAAATGCTGGAAATTCCTAGAACTCACAGAAATCAGCCAAGCAAACTTTTTTAGCAAACTATCAGAAACATCAGGATCAATACCAAACCAACAATCAAAGGGGAAACAATACTCCAGCCAAGGAACTACCAACTCACACACACACAAAAAAATCAAACAACAGCCTTATCAAGGAATGGGCCAAAAACACTCCCACCAACACTGACAGGAGAAGACAATTGTTTCTAAACAGAGCAAACCTCACTCCACAGGTGGCATGCATAGCCATATCAGTGGGCATGCGAGCTCAGCTCCGGCCTGCATGCGCGCACTGGCCAGCTGATTTTCGGGCCAGAAATGGCCCGTTTGCCAACTTCCGGTGGGACCGAAAGGCCCTTTTTTTGCTGCCCCAAATGGGCCGTTTCTGGCCTCTGGAGGGCCTCCGGGGGTGTGGGGAAGGCCATTTTTCACCCTCCCCAGACTCCTAGAGAGGCTCTGGAGGCTGGGGACAGAAAAAAACGGGCCTTCCGGTCCCACCGGAAGTTGGCAAACAAGCCATTTCTGGCCTCTGGAGGGCCTCCATGGGGGGTGGGGGGTGGGGAAGGCTGTTTTCGCCCTCCCCAGATGCCTGCAGAGGTTCTGGAGCCAGGTGAGAGAGAAAAACGGGCCTACTGGGCCATCACGTGCCGGGAGCAGGGGGGGTGTCGCATGCGCATGCATGAGGGTGGGGCGCATAGAATTATGGGTGTGAGCATGCACGTACGCTACCCCCCCCTCCTGGCACGTGATGGCAAAAAGGTTAGCCATCACTGTGTTACCTAGTTGGGCAATGAAACATCTGCAAGAAGATAACCAGACTCAGAGATCACCAAGAACCACACAGTTGTCCCTCCTCCTCCTCCTCCTCCTCCCTTGCCTTCTGCACATGTGGCCAGCCTCAAAATCCTAAAAAGGGGGCAGGGCGGGGGCAGGGCGGGGGCGGGCCCACCCCCCACCCCCACCCGCTATTTCTGCTACCAGTTCGGGCAAACCGGTCCGAACTGGCGAAATACCAACTCAAAACTAGACGAAACTAGCTCTCTATCCCCCTCTAGTTATCACCATTCTACAGGTAGTCCTTGACTTACGACCACAATGGTGTCCAAAATTTATGTTGTTAAGTGAGACATTTGTTAAGTGAGTTTTGCCCCATTTTATGTCCTATCTTGTCACAGTTGTTAAGTGAATCACTGCAGTTGTTAAGCTAGTAACCCGGTTGTTAAGTGAATCTGGCTTTCCCCCATAGACTTTGCTCGTCAGAAAGTCACAAAATGGAATTATATCCACCTGGGGATATTGCAACCATCATAAATATGAGCCAGTTGCCCAGCATCTGAATTTTGAACACGTGATCATGGGGATGCTGCAAAGGTCATAACTGTGGAAAATGGTCATGAAGTTCCTTTTTTCAGTGCCGTTGCAACTTTGAACGGTCACTAAATGAACTGTTGTAAATCAAGGATTACCTGTATTATGTAGTCCATACCAGTGGTGGGTTTCAAAATTTTTTGCTACCAGTTCTGTGGGTGTGGCTTGGTGGGTGTGGCATGGCTTGGTGGGTGTGGCTTGGTGGGCGTGGCATGGCTTGGTGGGTGTAGCAGGGGAAGGATACTGTAAAATCTCCATTCCCTCCCCAATCCAGGGGAAGGTTACTGCAAAATCCCCATTTCCTGCCGATCAGCTGGGATTTGGGACGCAGAGAATAGATGGGGGCGGGGCCAGTCAGAATTTTTTACTACTCGTTCTCCAAACTACTCAAAATTTCCACTACCGGTTCTCCAGAACTGGTCAGAACCTGTTGAAGCCATTTGTCTTGAATGGTATATGACTTCCTGCCTAAGCAGAGGGTTGGACTAGAAGACCTCCAAGGTCCCTTCCAACTCTGTTATTCTATTTATTTATTTTTTATTCTATACATTGAGTTGTATCTCTATTATGTCCATTCATTCTGCCCGGAAAAATGCCTTAATATTATTTGTTTTAGAATATATCTCTCTTTCCCAGCCTGACGTCTTCTGGGAACACAGCAACTAATTATTGCAAGAGTTGTAAGAAGCTAATCCTCAACCACAAACACCATCAAAATGGACTCTACCCTTTGAGATAATCCAGATAATAGGTCTATATTCTGAATTCCTGAGACTTACCTCTATCATCACTTCATTTTTTTTCCTCTTAATCCGAACACTTCCTTAACAAAGGAGTACAGGTAAACTTACAATCACTCACTTCGCGTCCTTTTGAAATTATAATGGCACTGAAAAAAATGACATACGGTCAACCAGTCCTCACACTTATGACCATTGCAGCATCCTTGTGGACACGGGATCAAAATTCAGGCCCTTGGCAACCGGTATGTATCGATAACCGTCCCAGATTCTCAGGATCAAGCGATCGCCATATGCAACCTTCCCAGTTCTCTCCCAACAAGCAAAGTCAACGGGGAAAGCTGGATTCACTTAACAATCATGTGATTCGCTTAATGACGGCGGTGATTCATTTAGCAGCCATTGCAAAAAAAGATTGTAAAATTGAGCAGGGCTCCCTTAACAAGCACCTTGCTTAACAACGTAAATTCTGGTCCCAGAAGACAAGCTCAGGATCCAAAAGGATCTTGACAGATTTGAACGACGGGCCCTATCCGACAGCATGAAATTTAATGTGGAGAAAAGCAAAGTTTTACACCCAGGCAGGAAAAAAAAACCCAAAGGTACAAATACAGATTAGGCGAACCCTGGCTCAAAAACGGTAACTGTGAGAGGGACCTTGGCAATCTAGTGGACGATCACTTCAATATGAGCCAGCTGTGCGCGGCAGCAGCCAAAAAAAAGCTAATACAATGCCTTGTTTTATAAACAGGCATAGAATCAAAATCACATGGAAGTATTAATACCCCTTTATAAAGCCTTAGTAAGGCCACACCTGGAATCCTGCATCCAGTTTTGGTCACCACATTACAAAAAAGATGTTGAGACTTTGGAAAAAGTGCAGAGAAGAGCAACTAAGATGATTAAGGGCCTGGAGCAGTGGTCGGATTCAACCAGTTCAATCTGGATCACACGAACTGGTAGCGGCGACTGCAGGAAGCTCTCCCTACCCGCCCGGACGTACTGTGCAATTACTGTGCATGCACAGAAGCACTCACATTTGCGAACCGGTAGGGAAGGTAAGTGAATCCCACCGCTAGCCCAGAGACTAAAACATATGAAGAACATCTGAGGGATTTGGGTCTAGAGAAAAGAAGGACTAAGGGTGACATGACAGCAGTGTTCCAGTTTTTGAGGGGCTGCCACAAAGAGGAGGGGGTCAATTTATTTTCCAAAGCACCACAAGGCAAGATAAGAAACAACAGATGGAAACTAATCAAGGAGAATAAGGGACGCGGTGGCTCAGTGGCTAAGACGCTGAGCTTGTCGATTAAAAGGTCGGCAGTTCAGCGGTTCGAATCCCTAGTGCCGCGTAACGGGGTGAGCTCCCGTGATTTGTCCCAGCTTCTGCCAACCTAGCAGTTCGAAAGCAGGTAAAAAATGCAAGTAGAAAAATAGGAACCGCCTTTGGTGGGAAGGTAACAGCGTTCCATGCACCTTCGGTGTTTAGTCATGCCGGCCACATGACCACGGAGACGTCTTCGGACAGCACTGGCTCTTCGGCTTTGAAACGGAGATGAGCACCGCCCCCTAGAGTCGGGAACGACTAGCACATATGTGTGAGGGGAACCTTTACCTTTAACCTACTCAAGGAGAGAAACAACCTGAGGAGAAACTTCCTAACAGCGATGACAATTAACCAGTGGAACAGAAGTTGCTTTCGGACGTTATGGGTGCTTCATCGCTGGATTTTTAAGAAGAGACTGGACAGTCTCTTGTCTGAAATAGTATAGGATCTCCTGCTTCAGCAGTGGGCTGGACTAGAAGACCTCCAAGGTCCCTTCCGGCTCTATTGCTGATTCTGGTCCCAATAGTGATTGTACGCCAAGATCTGTATGGTAAGCTTGCTAATCTCTAACCAATGTTGCAAATGTACCTCTATATGACATAGGAAACTGTGGGTGGCAGGAGAGAGAGCTTTTATGAGTCATTTTAACTGCACAATCATGCAAAGGTATTAAAGAATTTGGTCTCCAGGTGCTGTTTCTCTACATGCTAATGGCTGGTTCCACTGTGGATGCAAAGATTTAGCAGCAGAAGCTCAACAAATTATTTAAAAAGCCAAAGTCGTATTAAAATAATTGGATTCACTTTAGTTAAACAAACCTCCCTTACTTGTTCAAAATGCTACTGCAGTTAAGCAATATTCATTACCTTGCTTTAGAGTTAGGCATTCTCCTGCATCACGTTGCACAAAAATTAACTTCGTGCATCGCTGGGAATTTTAACAGGGCTTTAGAGAGGGGCATACCATACAGATAGTCCTCGACTTACAACAGTTCGTTTATTGACCGTTCAAATTTACAACATCACTGCATCCAGTTTTGGTCACCACGATGTAAAAAAGATGTTGAGACTTTAGAAAGAGTGCAGCGAAAGATGATTAGGGGACTGAAGGCTAAAACATATAAAGAACGGTTGCTGGAACTGGGTATGTCTAGCTTGATGAAAAAAAAAGAAAGAAAGAAAAGAAGGACTAGGGAAGACATGATAGCAGAGGTGGGTTTCAGGAGCTACTGACCAGTTCTGGAGAACCGGTAGCGGAAATTTTGAGTAGTTCGGAGAACCGGTAGTAAAAATTCTGACTGGCCCCACCCCCATCTATTCTCTGCGTCCCAAATCCCAGCTGATCGGCAGGAAATGGGGATTTTGCAGTAACCTTCCCCTGCCATGCCCACCAAGCCACGCCCACAGAACCGGTAGTAAAAAATTTTGAAACCCACCACTGCTTAACATGCAACATCCTAAAAACAAAACAGGGCTTTATCAAATATTGATCCCATGTTCACCTAGCAGGCTACATCCAAGAAAATAAATCATTCTAGGATTTAATATGATGGCCTAGTTCCAGTTCCAGTGCAGCCGATTCAACCGGTTCAGGCGAACCGGTAGTTCCGCTGATCAGCTGGCCCCGCCCACATGTCCCTGCCCTATCCTGTCCTATATTTTCTTCTTTCTGGCTCAGCTGGTTTGCACGGCACAGCTGATTTCCACGCCTCCACTGTTCTACTTACCGGGCCTGCCTTAGATGGTAAGCAGCTGAGCTTCAAATTGCTGTATTTTGAACGCTGCACGCAAGCACGTTCGGCGTGTGTGCGAGCTCACAGAACCAGTTGTTAAACTGGTTGCAGCCCACCACTGGCTAGTTCAGTGTTGGCGAACCTTTTTGCCATTGCGTGCCAGGAGCAAGGGAGGGGGGGGAGTCATGTATGCACCCCGCCCCTGCACATCCGTGCGCGACTCCCCCGCTCCTCCTCCCCCCGCTTCCCCTCCACCCCGCTCCTGGCATGTGATGGCCCATTTTTCTCTCTCTCCAAGCTCCAGAGCCTTTCTAGGAGCTTGGGGAGGGCGAAAACGGCTTTCCCCACCCATCCCCAGAGGTCCTCCGGAGGCAGGAAGTTGACAAATGGCCCATTTCCTGCCTCTGGAGGGCCTCCGGGGGGGGGGGGGGCCGTTTTTGCCCCCCCCAAGCTCCCAGAAAGGCCCTGGAGCCTGAGGGGAGGGAAAAATGGGCCTTTCCCCCCCACGTCCCCAAGGCCCTCCGGAGGCAGGAAACAGCCTGTTTCCTTACTTCCAGTGGGCCCAGAAGGCCCAAAAATCAGCTGGTCAGCGTGTGCCAGAGCTGAACTTACGTGTCCTCTGATTCGCCATCACGGGCTAGTTCATACCTCACGCTAAGGCAATTGGGGATTCACATAAGGTGCCCAGCCCTACTCAAGCCTAGACTCACGTGTGGTGCCAATTCATCTGCTGAAATTTAATTCACATTCCATTCTTCAGCATAATTTAAATAGGGCACATGTTCAGATAACAGGGTATTATACAAACAATATCAGGATAGACACTTTTTGAGCAAGAGGTAGCACATCTGAATCACATTTCCTTTAGAAGAAGGAAGGCTGATTAACAGTAACAGTATAATAGAGTTAGAAGGAGGTCTTCTGGTCTAATCTAACAGGAGACCCTATAATCATTCCAGACAAATGGCTGTCTAATCTCTTCTTGAAAACCTCCAGTGATGAAGCACCTACAACATTTGGAGACAAGCCATTCTAGTAGTTAATTGTTCTCACTGTCAGGAGATTCCTCCTTCGCTCTAGATTAGATCTCTCTTTAATGATCTTCCACCCATTGGTTCTTGTCCTGCCGTCAGGTCCTTTGGGAAATAGGTCAATCCCCTCTTCTCTGTGGCAGCCCTTCAAATATTGGAAGACTGCTATCATGTCACTCTTGGTCCTTCTTTTCATTAAAGTAGACATGCCCAGTTCCTGCAATCATTCTCCATGGGCTTTAGCTTCCAGTCCCCCAATCATCTTTGTTGCTCTTCTCTGCACTCTTTCTAGAATCTCAACAAATTTTGATTATGACCTATGACCTATTACTTGCTGCTTACATGTACACTGTGAGCCTATGCAATGGAGACAGATTCCACGTGTATCTGATCACACTTGGCTAGTAAAGAATTCTATTCTATTCTATTCTATTCTATTCTATTCTATTCTATTCTATTCTATTCTATTCTATTCTATTCTATTCTATTCTATTCTATTCTATTCTATTCCATTCCATTCCATCCCATCCCATCCCATCCTTAACTCTCTTCTCTTCCTATTCCTATTCCATTCTATTCCATGCTATTCCATTCCATTCCATCCCATCCCATCCTTAACTTTCTTCTTCTCTTCTCTTCTCTTCTCTTCTCTTCTCTTCTCTTCTCTTCTCTTCTCTTCTCTTCTCTTCTCTTCTCTTCTCTTCTCTTCTTTCCTATTCCTACTCCTACTCCTACTCCTACTCCTACTCCTACTCCTACTCCTATTCCTATTCCTATTCCATTTTATTCTTTTCAACCAAAACTGGACACAGGATTCCAAGTGTGGTCTTACCATGTAGTGTAGGATTAGGTAACACCTTCTATGGCCTGATTATATGAAATGTATATATACCTATACTTGAAATGTCAGATGAAAACCTGTGTCCAGGATGTTACAAAACATGCAGGAAAGGGTTTAACTTTTGGGGGGTATTTTACAACGTTGGGATGTGTTATGAGGCTAACCCCGTTAAAATTGAGCAAAGTCCAAATTTTCCTTTTGCTAGCAAACTCAGACTTGCAAGCAGCCTGAGGCCCAAGGTGGTGATTCGGTGACTCGGTTGCCCAATCCTTTGGTTGTGTTGGTGCAATTGCTGTTTCTTCAGACAAGGTTGTCAAGGAAACGTATCTCTGGGCCTTGCACTCCCACCACCAGCCAAGGTCCTTGGTCCAGCAAGGTCAAGAGAGCAATCAAGGAGGTGGGGGCAGTTTATCACTATGTCTCTGAGATAGGTTTAGTCAGCACTCTTATTTATTTATTTTATTTATTTAGTTTCTCAAACATGTACGAGATAACAGGTATAAGTATAAACATGAATATGAACACAGGAAATGGATACGAATAAATGGGGACAGTAGGACAGGGACGGTAGGCACGTTGGTGCCAGAGGTGGGTTTCAGCAGGTTCTGACCAGTTCTGGTGAACCGGTAGCGGAAATTTTGAGTAGTTCGGAGAACCGGTAGTAAAAATACTGACTGGCCCCGCCCCCATCTATTCTCTGCCTCCCAAGTCCCAGCTGTTCGGGAGGCAACGAGCCGAGGTGGCGCAGTGGTTAGGGTGCAGTACTGCAGCTACTTCAGCTGACTGCTACTTCAGCAGATCAGCGGATCAAATCTCACTGGCTCAAGGTTGACTCAACCTTCCATCCTTCCGAGGTGGGTAAAATGAGGACCCAGATTGTTGGGGGCAATATGCTATTTAGTATACTGTCTTTGGTGTAAGCCGCCCAGAGTCCTCGGAGAGTGGGCAGCATAGAAATATGAATAATAAATAAATAATAAATGAATGAATAAATGGAGATTTTGCAGTAACCTTCCCCTGGATTGGGGAGGGAATGGTGATTTTACAGTATCCTTCCCCTGGGGTGGGGTGGGAATGGAGATTTTACAGTATCCTTCCCCTGCCACACCCACCAAGCCACACCCACAGAACCAGTAGTAAAAAATTTTTGAAACCCACCGCTGGTTAGTGCTCTTATACATGCCCCGTACAGACCTCTTAGGAATGGGGTGAGGTCAACAGTAGACAGTCTAAGGTTAAAGTTTTGGGGGTTTGGGGTTGTAACCACAGAGTCAGGTAGTGCGTTCCAGGCATTGACCACTCTGTTGCTGAAGTTGTATTTTCTGCAATCGAGTTTGGAGCAGTTTACCTTAAGTTTGTATCTATTGTGTGCTCGTGTATTGTTGCGGTTGAAACTGAAGTAGTCATTGACAAGTAGGATGTTTTTGTGTATTACATTTAGGTCAAACTACTTAGAACCGGCGTAGTTCTAAGTTGTCTGAGCCCAACATTTCAAGCCTGGTGACATGAGGTATTTTGTTTTGTTAACATATTTTTTGTCAAAATCTTTGTTTCGTCTTTATTTATTTTCAAACCTGCTACTTTTCCATATTCTCCTATCTTGTCTATCAGTTTAATTGCTGTTTCTAATGGATCTTCAAGAATAAAAACCAGGTCATCTGCAAATGCTTGCAATTTGTATTCTTCCTTTTGAATTTTCCTTCCTTTTATATCTTTTTCTTCTCTAATATTTCTGCTTAGCACTTCTAATGTTAACGCAAACAACAGAGGCGACAGTGGGCAACCTTGTCTCATTCCTTTTTTTATTTCAATAGACTCTGTCAATTCTCCATTTATAGGCATAAGGTATTTTGTTGTGAGCAGAGGAGTGGAGGGCTCTTCTCGTGAAATACCTCTAGACTCGCTCAATTGTATTAATGTCCGATATGCAGTGCAGGTTCCAAACAGACGAGCTGTATTCGAGAATTAATCTTCTTTAATACAGGTAAAGATAGTCCTCACCTTATGACCACAATTGAGCCCACCCTTGATGTTGCTAAGTGAGAAATTTGTTAAGTGAGTTTTGCCCCATTTTATGAAATTTCTTGCCATGTTTGTTAAGTGGATCACTGACATTGTTAAAATAGTAACACGGTTGTTAAATGAATCTGGTTTCCCCACTGATGTGGCTTGCCAGAAGGTCCTTAATAATAATAACAACAGTCACAGATGTGGAAGGGACCTTGGAGGTCATCTAGTCCAACCCCCTGCTCACGCAGGACACCTATACTAGGGATTCGAACCGCCGAATGGCCGACCTTTCTGGTCGACAAACTTGGCGTCTTAGCCACTGAGCCACCTACCCAGGTCGCAAAAGGGGGATCACGTGACCCCAGGACACCGCAACCGTCACAAATGTGAGTCAGTTGTCCTGCATCCCCGAATGTAAATCACGTGACCCTGGGAATGCCACAACGGACATCAGTGTGAAAAACGGTCACAAGTCACTTTTTTAAGCACTGTTGTAACTGCAAGCGGTCACCAAGCGAACTGTTGTAAATTGAGGACTATCCGTAATCCTTGAATTACGACCAGAATTGAGCCCAACATTTCTGTTGCTAAGCAAGGCAGTTGTGAAGTGAGTTTTGCCCCATTGTACGGCTTTTCTTGCCCTGGTTGTTAAGTGAATCACTGCAGCTGTTAAGTTAGTAACCCGGTTGTTAAGTGAATCTGGCCTTCCTCACTGACTTTGCTGGTCAGAAGGGGGATCACATGACCTCCGGGACACTGCAACCGTCATAACTACGAACCAGTTGCCAAGCATCACATGATCATATGGGGATGCTGTAATGATTAAGTCCCTTCCTTCCTTTCCTTTCCTTCCTTCCCTCCCTCCCTCCCTCCCTTCCTCCCTCCCTCCTTCCTTTCCTTCCTTTCTTCATTCCTTCCATCTCTCTCTCCCTCCCACCCTCCTCCTTCCCATGACCTTCGTTCCTTCCACTCCTTCCTTCCTTCCTTCCTTCCTTCCTTCCTTCCTTCCTTCCTTCTTTCCTTTCTTCATTTCCTCCCTCCCTCTTTCCCTCCCACTCTCCTCCTTCCCATGACTTCCCTTCCTTCCACTTCTCCTTCCTTCCTTCCTTCCTCCCTCCCTTCCTTCCTTCCACTTCTTCCTTCCTTCCTTCCTTTCATTCCCTCCCTCTCTCCCTCCTGCCTACTCCTTTCCCATGACTTCCCTTTCTTCCACTTCTCCTGCCTTCCTTCCTTCCTTCCTCCCTTCCTTCCTTCCACTTCTTCCTTCCTTCCTTCCTTCCTTCCTTCCTTTCATTCCCTCCCGCTCTCCCTCCTACCTCCTCCTTCCCATGACCTTCCTTCCTTTCACTTCTCTCTCTCTCCTTCCTTCCTTCCTTCCTTCCACTTCTTCCTTCCTTTCATTCCCTCCCTCTCTCCCTCCTACCTCCTCCTTCCCATGACCTTCTTTCCTTCCACTTCTCCCTCCCTCCCTCCCTTCCTCCCTTCCTTCCTTCCTTCCTTCCTTCCTTCCCTTGCCCCTTGCCTCTTGCCTCTTGCCTCTTGCCTCTTTCTTCTTCTTTCTTCTCAGGGTCTCTTGGCGATTAGCCCAAAGTCACACAGAGCCTGCTTTCATACCTAAGGCAAGACTAGAACTCACAGTCACCTACTTTCTTAGGCAGCACTTTAATTACTACACCAAACTGGTTCTCAGTGCACCCTATTTTTTCTCCATATAAAAAAAGATAGTCCTTGAATGCAAGGCTATCCAGATCTGCAAAGGAGGAAGACAGAACTAGCCACTTTTCACAATTGCTGTTGTGCTGCAAATTCGTGCAGGCAGGGGTGGTGGGGGGAGAGATATGTAATTCAAATAGCTAAATCCTTCCCCCGCCCCGCCCCCCTTGGAATCCTTCCCCGTAGGGGAATGCAGGTTTCAACATCTGGTTAAGCAGCGGGAGAGAGATCCAGTTTTGAAAGAGCCCTGAAGTCTTTTTCCCAGCTTAGTGTACATTTGATAGCCATGCCCTTTAACCTGGTTCCATGGCTGGGAAACGCTGTCAAGATAGGAGGGGTCCTTGGTGCTATCTGAGTTTGGGTGGGTTTTTTTCCAGGCGTTTCATAACCCAAACTAGGTAACATTGTCAGTGCTACGGTAGAAGGATGTTGGGGTTTGCTTTTTCAGTTCCTCGATTCGGCCAAGCCACTTATATACAGGGGAGGGATTCAGCCGGTTCAGACCAATTCGGGAGAACCAGATGCTAATTTTACATCTGGTTCGCCGAACCGGTAGTTGCAAGGAATGGCTGGCCCCGCCCACCCCGCCCTCCCAGGAGTCTCCACATGGCCCGTTTTGGATGCCAGGTAAGTACAGGGCCCGAACGGAGGCTCTGGGAGGATGAAAAATGGGCCTCCTGGAAGTGTCGGAAGTCTGGAAACGGGCCTGTTTCTGGCCTCCGGAGGGCCTCCGGAGCCCGGGGAAGCTGTTTTTGCCCTCCCAGAGGCTCAAGGAAAGCCTCAGGAGCCTGGGGAGGGCAGAAAACGGGCCTACCAGAAGGCGGGAAACGGGGCCATTTCCGGCCTCCGGAGGGCCTCCAGAGCCCGAAAGAGGCCATTTTCACCCTCCTGGAGGCTCGAGGATAGCCTCCAGAGCCTGGGGAGGGCAAAAACACCCCCCCCAGGGTACAGGAGGCCGAGTAGGCCACGCCCACCATGGCCACGCCCACCCAGCAACCAGGCAGAGAACCGATTGCTAAAATTTTTGAATCCCACTCCTGCTTATACTGTATATTAACAGAGAGCAAACTCCAACACCCTGATGATATTACCTAGTTGGGTGATGAAACGTCTGCAAGAAAACCACCCAGGTTTTCAGCCCTCTGAGTAGTCCATATGCATAAAAGGATACAGCAATAGAGAGGGATGAAGGAAGGGAAGGGAAATTAGAGTAGGAGTGAAGGTAAGAGGGGGAGGAAGAGAGGAGGAGAAGGAGAAAGGAAGAGGAAGTAGGGAGGAGAAGAAGAGGGGGGAAGAGAAAGTAAGAAGGAAAGAAAAGAGAGAGGTGGTAGGTTTGAGGAGAAAGATTGCTGTACAATAAAAAAGATGAAAGGGAAGAAAGCCAATCCCAAACAAATATAAAGATATTAAGATAAAGAATGAATGGTTAAACTTTAAAGAATAAAAGAGAACAAATATGAATAAATAGACATGGTTGTTAAGAATGCTGCATGGGCATAAATGTGAGGATGGTCTAAGTGTGAGGACCAGTCAAAAGTGCGAGGACCTGTCAGAAATGACTTTTTTCAGCCCTCTGGTTAGTCCTTTTGTGCATATGGACTACTCAGAGGGCTGAAAAAGTTATTTTTGATTGGTCCTCGCACTTTTGACCAGTCCTCGAACTTACGACTGTCCTCACATTTTACATTTTTGCCCTATCTTGTCATCATGGTGAAGAGAAGCAGTTGTGAAATGAGTGACATGGTTGTTAAGAATGCTGCATGGGGCATAAATGTGAGGATGGTCATAAGTGTGAGGACCAGTCAAAAGTGTGAGGACCTGTCAGAAATGACTTTTCAGCCCTCTGAGTAGTCCCTATACACATAGCCATGGCCACCCGGTCACATGACCAGCTAGCCACGCCTACCCAGTCACATGGCCTCCAAGCCACGCCCACACAATAAGCCACACCCACAATGTCCCTCTTTACCAATGTTAAAATCTGGTCACCTTACCCAAATCCCACTCCTGGCTTGCCCCACCTACCCCACTGTGCCCCTCCCAGGACTTCCCATGAGGCCCATTTTGGATGCAGGTAAGTGCGGGGCGTGTGTGGAGGCTCAGGGAAGGTGAAAAATGGATGTACTGGAAGTTCGGGAAGGCCGGAATTGGGCCCATTTCCAGCCTCCAGAGGGCCTCCAGAGCCTGGGGAGGCTGTTTTCGCCCTCCTGGAGGCTCAAGAAAAGCCTCCGGAGCCCGGGAAGGACAAACCCCCGCAGTGGTGCAGGAGGCCGACTAGGCCACACCCACCATGGCCACGCCCACCCAGTAACCAGGCAGAGAACCCCTTGCTAAAATTTTTGAAGCCCACCTGTCCTGATTATAATGGATGGACCAAAATAAAAACCCAACCCTGCGAGCATCATTGCTCACCTTATCTCCAAATTAACCCAGAGGATTCCTGTCTATAGTTGTCTTGCTAAAAAAAAATATCCCCGTCAAAGGGAAAAACTGGCTTTCCTTTTGTGTATTGCACATTTGCTGCTAAACCCAACAGTTACTTAAAGCAGTGGTCCCCAACCTTTTTATCGCCACGGCCCGCTGAGCGCGCACAGGGTTGGGGGCACGGCCCAGGAACTTTTGCGCACGGCCCAGGAGCCTTTGCGCTGCAGCGTTCATGTCCCCCGGCCGCTGCGCGGCCCGGTGCCAGGTACTCCACGGCCCGGCACCGGTCCACGGACCGGGGGTTGGGGACCACTGACTTAAAGGACCGAGGAGGGGGGGTCTTCTTCTCAGATTGTAGGTGGGACTAGAATGGGCTAATCTTCCCTAATTAGGTCAAGAATGGATTGGGAGGTTTAAAAGTAAAAACTGTCCATCCATAGCCAAATTTCTCCTCAGTTGGCAAGAAGGGACGAGTGGGGAAAGGATCTGGAAACAACCTGCCTCCTAGATCGGGGGTGTAAAACCCAGCATGACCACTAGATGGTAGCAGAGAGAGAAAGGCTGGCTACAGGTAGTCCTTGACTGATGAGCATTCGTTTAGCGACCGTTCAAAGTTACAACAGCACTGAAAAAAGTGACTTATTTTTATTGGTTCGATTTATATGCCGCCCTTCTCCGGAGATTCAGGGCGGCTTACAATGCGTTAAGCAATCGCCTTCATACTTTTGTATGTACCTGCTTAGTAGGACTTTCGGCCCCCACCCTAAGCGGTGTTCTTTTTTATACAAAGTCAGCTTATTGCCCCCACAAACTGGGTCCTCATTTTACCTACCTCGAAAGGATGGAAGGCTGAGTCAACCTTGACTTACGACCTGTCCTAAAACTTTATGACTGTAGCAGCATTCACCACAGTCACAGGATCAAAATTTGGGTGTTTTAGTCCTTGGCATCTTTTTATGACAGTTGCAGAGTTATGTGTTTGCCATTTGTAGGTTTCTAGCTGGCTACACATGAGTCAATAGGGGAAGTTGGATTTGTTTAACAACCAGTTAGAACAATTAATCTGTAGAACAACTTGCCACCAGAAGTTGTAAATGCTCCAACACTGTAGGTTTTTAAGAAGAGATTGGACAACTATTTGCCCGAAATATCTGGATAGGACTTCCTGCTTAAGCAGGGGGAGACCTCCAAGGTCCCTTCCAACTCTGTTACTCTGTTAATCCATGCAAAGGGATGTAATTGATTGTACTTTTATCCCTTTCCCCTTTGCAAGAAATTTTAATTTGGAAAGAAGTCTAGAAAGAGAGAGAGGGAGAGAGAAAGAAAGGAATAGAGTGGAGTGGAGTGGAGTGGAGTGGAGTGGAGTGGAGTGGAGTGGAGTGGAGTGGAGTGGAGTGGAGTAGAGTAGAGTAGAGTAGAGTAGAGTAGAGTAGAGTAGAGTAGAGTAGAGTAGAGTAGAATAGAATAGAATAGAATAGAATAGAATAGAACAGAACAGAACAGAACAGAACAGAACAGAACAGAACAGAACAGAACAGAACAGAACAGAACAGAACAGAACAGAATAGAATAGAATAGAATAGAATAGAATAGAATAGAACAGAACAGAACAGAACAGAATAGAATTCTTTATTGGCCAAGTGTGATTGGACACACAAGGAATTTGTCTTTGGTGCATACGCTCTCAGTGTACATAAAAAAAGTTACGTTCATCAAGGTACAACACTTAATGATACTCATAGGGTACAAATAAGCAATCGGAAACAATATCAGTATAAATCGTAAGGATACAAGCAACAAAGTTACAATCATACAGTCATAAGTGGAAGGAGATGGGTGGTGGGAACAAGAAGATTAATAGTAATGCAGACTTAGTAATTCAGTGTTGAGGGAATTATTTGTTTAGCAGAGTGATGGCGTTCAGGAAAAAACTGTTCTTGTGTCTAGTTGTTTTGGTGTGCAGTGCTCTGTAGCACCGTTTTGAGGGTAGGAGTTGAAACAGTTGAAAGAAAGAAAGAAAGAAAGAAAGAAAGAAAGAAAGAAAGAAAGAAAGAAAGAAAGAAAGAAAGAAAGAAAGAAGGAAGGAAGGAAGGAAGGAAGGAAGGAAGGAATAAAGAAAGAAAGAGACAGACAGAAAGACAGACAGACAGACAGAAAGAAAGAAAGACAAAAAGAAAGAAAGAGGAAGGGGGAAGGGAAGGGAAGGCAGGAATCAGGTTGTCTTTGTCTGCCATATATAACTTAATAACAGAAAAACAGTTGGAAGGGATCTTGGAGGTCTTCTAGTCCAACCCCTTACTCAAGCAAGAAACTGTATCATTTCAGACAGGTGGCTGTCAGAATCAGATTGACTCTTTCTGTTCTGCGCCAGCTCACAGGCGCCGCAGCTTTAATTTCCATGTGGTCCCTCTGCGAACCTCAAAACTACTTGGATGTGTGAAACAGACGGAGTTTAATGAAAATTGTAATTAGAACCCCGCAGTGTTCATCTCTAAAAGCGGTACTGGTAATTTACATTACAAATCAAGGCGATGTCAGGGAAATGGAAGGTGATTCATCAGAGACTGGCTGAGTGAAGTGAAGATGGGCTGAGAGGGGCGGGAGGAGGATTGAATGCAATAAATGATTGCTACTCCTGATATAATAAATACTCCAGCCTTTCTCTGCCACAAGATAAGGTGGTTTCCGTACAGGATGCTAACCGTGCAACCTCATGCATATTTATTTGGAACAAATGCTCTGAACTGCTCACAATCCTTCTTTTTTTTCTGCCATATGCTGAAATTCAGTTGCTACTAAGGAATGGATTGGATTGTTTCAGGAAGTCTTTCCTCCACGCTTTCAAAGAATGAATAGAGAGGGATCGAGGCTCTGTATCTCGGTCCCACCATATTAACCTACTGGGCTGATTAATTTTATCCCTTCCAAATCTAACGAGGCATACTTCCATCAATAAAGGAGAATATTTTGTAGCTCAGGGTTGAAATGGTGCCCTCTGAGCTTGGATTTTTTCTTGTAGACGTTTCATTACCCAATTAGGTAACATCATCAGTGCTAGAAGGAAGTAGTGTTTGTGGAGAGGAGGAGAAGGAGTGGGGAGGGGGAGGGGGGCTGTGGGGTCCTCAGTGCCCTCTGAGCTTGATTGTTTTCTTGCAGGCATTTCATTACTCAACTAGGTAACATCATCAGTGCTAGAAGGAAGTAGTGTTTGTGGAGAGGGGGAGGGGGAGGAGAAGGAGGGGGAGGGGGAGGAGGAGTGGGACTGTGGGGTCCTTGGTGCTCTCTGTGCTTGGCTGTTTTCTTACAGATGTTTCATTACCCAACTAGATAACCTCATCAGTACTGGAAGGATGCGGGAGCATTTCACCCTGGGGTTTGATCTCTGTTAACATACTACAGGTGGTCCTTGTGTTACGACCACAATTGAACCCAAAATTTATGTTGCTCAGTTAAACAGTTGTTAAGTGAGTTTGTCCCATTTTATGACTTTGGTTGCTACGGTTGTTAAGTGAATCATTGCATTGGTTACATTAGTAACACGCTTCATAAGTGAATCTGGATTTCCCATCGATTTTGTTTGACAGAAGGTCACAAAAGCTAATCACGTGACCCCCGGAACACTACAACCATCATAAATATGAACCAGTTGCCAAGCCTCTTAATTTTGATTACGTGACCATGGGGATGCTGCAACGGTCATAAGTGTGAAAAACAGTCATAAGTCACTTTTTCAGTGGTGGTGTAACTTTGAACGGTCACTAAATGAACTTAGGACTGTTGCAGTCACATGATCAGAATTCAGACACTTAGCAACAGACTCACATTTATGACGGATGCAGCGTTCCATGGTCATTTGATTAACTTTTAGTTAGTTTACTTTATTGTCATTGCGTCTCGTACAACGAGATTAAATTTTTGTGACCTTCCGACAAGCAAAGTCAATGGGGAAGCCAGATTCACTTAACAACCGGGTGTGACTTACAACGGCAGGGATTTCCTTCAGAACTGTTGCAAGGAAGTTCGTAAAATGGGGGGGGGCACTGAACAAGTGCCTCACTCCGCCACAGAAAATTTGGGGCTCAATTGTGGTCGTAAATCGAGGACTATCTGTACGATCAAAAGGGCTGAGAACAGAAACTGACTTGGCTGTACATTTTGGGAGTCGTGTACATTTGGAACAGTTTTCAGACTGGAATTCAGCAAAAGAGAACCAAGAGAGGAGTTTGGTATTTTTCCCTTTGAGAAAGTGCATTTTGCAACAGCGCAAAGATTAGGCAGAGATAAAATAACGTCCGTTGCACAAAAACAGGAAAGCTATACAATCTTCGTGTTTTCATGAACATTCACCCAGAGGAGGAATTTCCATCATTCTCCCAGTGGCTCAAAAGTGGCAAAAGCCCAAATTTCCTTTAAAAGCTCTCTGGAGCTTATTTATTGGATTGAGATCTTGTTTTTCTCAGTTGAAAGACAAGGTGGCGAACAATTAAAACTTCAAGCACCGATTGATTCACTATCAATTAAAACCCCAGCAAGAGAGAGAGAGAGAATTTAATAACAGAATAACAGAGTTGGAAAGGATCCGGGCCAGTGGTGAAATCCAAATTTTTTTACTACTAGTTCTGTGGGCGAGGCTTGGTGGGCGTGGTGTGGCTTGGTGGGCGGGCTTGATGGGTGTGGCAGGGGAAGGATACTGCAAAATCTCCATTCCCACCCTACTCCTGGGGGAAGGATACTGTAAAATCTCCATTCCCACCCAACTCCAGGGGGAAGGATACTGCAAAATCTCCATTCCCACCCAACTCTAGAGGAAGGATTATGCAAAATCCCCATTCCCACCCCACTCTTGGGGGAAAGATACTGTAAAATCTCCCATTCCCACCCCACTCCTGGGGGAAGGATACTGCAAAATCTCCATTCCCACCCCACTCCTGGGGAAGGATACTGTAAAATCTCCATTCCCACCCCACTCCAGGGGGAAGGATACTGCAAAATCTCCATTCCCACCCAACTCCAGGGGAAGGATACTGTAAAATCTCCATTCCCACCCCACTCCTGGGGGAAGGATACTGCAAAATCTCCATTCCCACCCAACTCCAGAGGAAGGATTCTGCAAAATCCCCATTCCCTCCCCACTCCAGGGGAAGGATACTGCAAAATCTCCATTCCCACCCAAGTCCAGGGGAAGGATACTACAAAATCCCCATTCCCTCCCCACTCCAGGGGAAGGATACTGCAAAATTCCATTCCCACCCAACTCCAGGGGAAGGATACTGCAAAAATCCCCATTCCCTCCCCACTCCAGGGGAAGGATACTGCAAAATCCCCATTCCCTCCCCACTCCTGGGGGAAGGATATTGCAAAATCTCCATTCCCACCCCACTCTGGGACCAGGCAGAGGTGGTATTTGCCGGTTCTCTGAACTGCTCAAAATTTCCGCTACCGGTTCTCCAGAACCTGTCAGAACCTGCTGGATTTCAACCCTGATCTGGGAAATCTTCTAGTCCAACTTCTGCTCAAGCTGGAGATCCAGTACCATTTCAGACAAATGGCTGTCCACTCCCGTTTTAACAACATCCAGTGTGGGAGAAACCACAATTCTGGAGGCAAGTTGTTCCACTGGTGAATTGTTGTCATTGTCAGGAAATTTCTCCTTAGTTCTAAGTTGCTTCTCTCCTTGATTAGGTTCCATCCATTGCTTCTTGTCCTGCCCTCAGGTGCTTTGGAGAATAGCTTGACCCTTTCTTCTATCCCGTAATAAGTAGGACCCCGGCATAATTCCTGAGCCTTGATATAGAAAAGGGGGGCTTCTCAGTACAGGTAATCCTCGATTTACAACAATTCAATTAGTGACTGTTCAAAGTTACAAAATGACTTATGGCCATTTTTCACACTTACGACCTTTGTAGCATACCCCATGCTCATATGACCAAAATTCAGATGCTTGGCCAAGGGTTCATACTTATGACCGTTGCTGTGTCCCAAGGGCCCGTGATGCCCGTTTGCGACCTTCTGAACAAGCAAAGTCAATGGGGAAGCCGGATTCACTTAACAACTGGGTTACTAACAACTGCAGTGATTCACTTAACAACTGTAGCAAGAAAGGTCGTAAAATGGGGCAAGAAAACTCACTTAATAAATGTCTCAGTTAGCCGCAGAAAAGTTGGGCTCAACTGTGCACTACCTTGTACAAACTTAAATAAACTCAAATGAAATAAACTTTCTGAAAAGCTTCTACTGCATCTCAAGAACCTAGCACAGTGCTGAACTATGACATATGTGTCAAAGGTGACATGTTATGATGTTTTAGATGACAAGCCAGTGTTCAACAGTGAAATGCTCCTGGTTCGGACCGGATCGCCCATTCCGATAGCGATGCAGGTGGGTGGTTTGGAGAACCAGTAGCAAAAATCCCTGCCCCCTCCCCAGCTGAGCCGCACAATCATCAGAGGCTTTTTTTTTTACTTTTAAAAGCATGTTTTCTACAACCTCTTTGGCCGAAAAAATGCTTTTAAAAGTAAAAAAAAAGCCTCTGATGATTGCGCAGCTCAGCTGGGATCCTCAAAGGCTTTTAAAAGCATTTTTTCTACAACCTCTTCAGAAGGTTGTAGAAAAGCCTTTTTTTCTTTTAAATGCCTCTGACAATCCAAGTTGAGTTGCCTGATCGGCAGAGGCATTTAAAAGAAAAAAAGTCTCTGCTGATCAAGCAACTCAGCTGAGATCGTCAGAGCCTTTTGAAAGCATTTCTTACAACCTCTTCACCGAAGAGGTTGTAGAAAAAATGGTTTTAAAAGAAAAAAAAAATTGGCCATGCCCACCCAGTCACATTACCCCCACCACCACCACCACCAAGCCACGCCCACAGAACCGGTAGTAACAAATTTTAGATTTCACCACCGAGGTAGTCCCTGATTTATAATCACAATGGAGGTCCAAAATTTCCGATGCTAAGCAAGGCCTTTATTAAGTGGCCCATTTTATGACTCTTTTTGCCACAGTTATTAAGTGAAACGTTTGTTAAGAGAATCTGGCTTCTCTCACCGACTTTGCTTATCAGACGCCCCCTGAGAAGATTGCAAATGGTGATCCCATGACTTGGGACAGTACAACTGTGATTAATACATGCCAATTGCCAAGTATCATGTGACACGGGGATGCTGCAATGGTCGTAAATGTGAAAAACAGTCATAAGTATGAAAAATGATCATAAGTTCATTTTTTCAGTGCCATTGCAACCTTGAATTGTCACTAAATCAGGGGTGGGCAACTATGGCCCTTTTATGACCTGTGGACTTCAACTCCCAGAATTCCTGAGCCAGCCATGTTAGCTCAGGAATTCTGGGAATTGAAGTCCGCAAGTCATAAAAGGGCCATAGTTGCCCACCTTTGCACTAAATGAATGACTACAAGTTGAGGACTACCTGTATAAGATACTAACTGGGGAATTCTGGGAGTTGCACACATCTTAAAGTTGCCAAGATTGAAACACAATGTTATGGATTCTTGACTGACATTCTTGTTTAACTCAGTGTAAAAAGCTAGAGCAGTTTTTCTTAACCTCGGCCCCTTTAAAATATGCAGACTTCAACTCCCAGAATTCCCTAGCCAGCCACGCTAGCTGGGGAATTCTGTGAGTCGAAGGCCACATGTCTTAAAGTGTCTGAAGTTGAGAAACACTAATCTAGAGACCACTCACTCATTAGATTATGAGAAAGCCTTTGATAGAGTTACTTGGGATCATTTTAAATGGGTTTTCAACCACTTGGGAATTCTCTAATTTTTTTATACTGCGCAGCGCATCCATAATTCTTCTTCTTTTTTTTTTAAATTTGATTTATATGCTGCCCTTCTCCGGAGACTCAGGGCGGCTTACAATATGCTCAGCAATAGCCTTCATCCTTTTGTATATTTATACAAAGTCAGCTTATTGCCCCCACAATCTGGGTCCTCAATTTACCTACCTTAGAAAGGATGGAAGGCTGAGTCAACCTTGAGCCTTGGCGAGATTCGAACCTGCAGTAATTGCAGGCAGCTGGTCTTAATAACCAGCTTAATAACAGGGTGCCTTAGACCACTGTACTACCAAGGCTCTTTTCTTAACTGAGATATTTTTTTATAAATAGGATACTACCCTATTGGATAAATTCAATTTTCAGTTTTCTTCAAGAATGTCCTCTTTCTGCTTTTCTTTCTAATTTGGTTTGGAATTTCTTTCTTGGGTCTCTGAATATATCAAATAAATTATAACAGCAATAACAGAACATATGTTTTAGTTAAAAGAGAACAGTATGTTACATTTTTAGAAGTAAGGCAGAAATTCTCCTTAATATGATTTTGATATTATGTGAGTTTCATACACTGTTGTATTACTGTATTCTATAAAAAGGCATAATCAGATTTAACATTATTGGGCCGTAATAATCATTTTGACATATTTAAAGATTGATGGTTTTTGGCTTTTGTTTAGCTTGGCATAAATATCCCTACAACATTCGCTATACTGCTAAAGTGGAACATATCCCTACTCTGATACCAATGCAAGGAAATAGAGACAGATAATCTGGCATTCTTTGAGTGTTTGGGGTAAGAGAAATGTGATTAAGATTAATTTAATTTACAGGCAGATTTATTTATCAAGAGCTCTTCTTGTTTCTTTCCCACAACTTTAAGCGAATGGTAAATATTATCAATTTTCCCTGCCCCCACCTGTCAAGCGTATCATTCCAGAATATCACAGTAAAAATTAGAACTATCTATTATGCAAAACTGGATTTAAATTTTGCACACTTGAAGATTTATTGCTGGGCTTTTGTTCTTCGGATTTTTTTTTAGCCTGGACATTGGCTGGAAAAAGGATTTTTCAGAATTCAACTTTTCTTTAACTTCAACTTGTGAATGACTTTTTAACCTCATTGGAATCCTAGCCCGTATTGGCTTTGCATAATTTCAGAATTCATTTGAATATCTGGATTTAATGTCGCAAGAGAGACATGTAAAATATTGGGTTGTGGATAAATACCTGAGCCTTTTTACACATGGCAAACTTGTATTATGGGATAATGTTGATTTTTTTAAAATGCTGTTTTAAAGTAAGTTGGTCCTCTCCTAACGTCACTGAACCAAGGGAGTTTAGATGAAACTGCTTTTAACATTCTTTTCTGGAATTTAAATCTGAATTATGTTTACCTAAGAAGGGTTCTTGGCAGTTTATTCAACTTAATCACTTTTTATGTGGACATTTCATCCTGATGCTAGTTCCAGTTATTTCCTTCCTTCCTTCCTTCCTTCCTTCCTTCCTTCCTTCCTTCCTTCCCTCAAGATCACCCTTCCTTCCTTCCTTCCTCCCCCTTCCCTCCCTTCTCATTCCTTCCTTCCTTCTCACCTCCCTCCCTCCCTTCTCCTTCCTTCCTTTCTTCAAGATCATCCTTCCTTCCTCCCTCCCTTCTCATTCCTTCCTTCCTTCCTTTCCTCAAGATCACCTTTCTTCCTTCCTTCCTTCCCTCAAGATCATCCTTCCTTCCTCCCCCTCCCTTCTCCTTCCTTTCTTCCTTTCCTCAAGATCTTCCTTCCTTCCTTTCCTCAAGATCTTCCTTCCTTCCTCCCTTCATCCCTCCCTACTTCCCTCCCTTCTCATTCCTCCCTTCCTTCCTTTCCTCAAGATCACCCTTCCTTCCTTCCTTCCTTCCTTCCTTCCTTCCTTCCTTCCTTCCTTCTTTCCTTCCTTCCTCCCCCCCCTCCCTCCCTCCCTCCTACCCTGCCTGCCTGCCTGCCTCCCTCCCTCCCTCAATCCACTGAACCCAAGGACATCAATTTCAGAAAAAGCTGGATAGATATTAACCATGAACAGCTTGTGGAACCGCAGCTTGCATTTACATTTTTATCAAGTGGCGGGAAAGTTGCTTTCTTTTGATCTCAAAGTTGAAAGGGAGGCAGACAAAACAAGAAATCAAGATGATAGCCATGACGTCTGGATTGAAGGTCATAATCTGTGTGAAAATATGTCCTGTTTCGAGATCTCTGCATAGGAGAATTAGCTGCAGCAATAAAAGTTATAACTTCAGAATAGTTAAGAAATTCTCCCAAAGGTTGCAAAAGGAAAAGCAGATTTTCAGCAGCAATCTATTTCAATGGTACAATCTCTGTACCATTCATGAATATTTTGCTGTTGCTTCTTCTTCTTCTTCTTCTTCTTCTTCTTCTTCTTCTTCTTCTTCTTCTTCTTCTTCTTCTTCTTCTTCTTCTTCTTCTTCTTCTTCTTCTTCTTCTTCTTCTTCTCCTCCTCCTCCTCCTCCTCCTCCTCCTCCTCCTCCTCCTCCTCCTCCTCCTCCTCCTCCTTCTTCTTTTCTATAACTTTTTGGATACAGGAAAGTCGTATGACCAGTGGACTAATTTAGCATCGTCTCTAGCTTAGCTTATTTTATTTTATTTTTATTATTATTATTATTTTTATTATTTTTATTATTATTATTATTATTATTATTATTATTATTATTATTCTATTATTTTTATTATTATGTCTGAGTAATCTGCAGTTAGATTCATAGTCTAAGAACAATGGAAAGTTAATAAAATTCAAGCCCTAACCAAGAACCTTAAGTTAATTAACCCCTATAAGTTAATTAACCCCAAATAATATGTTAATTAACCCCAACTAACCCCAATTAATTATAAGTTAATTATGCAGGTAAAATATGTTTTGGGTATCCTGGAAACCTGAGGACTGATTGCAATTGTCTTGGTGCTGGAGATGCAAGTGTAGAGTTGGAATATGAAACCTGGCCATCTGAGTTTCTTTTCATCACTGCATATTAGAGCAGGGTTGTGCTTCAGATTTGAAAGCAAAAAAATATTGGCAATTTTCAGGGAAAGACATAACTCCTTTAAGGAATTGCTGTTATGGGCTGTACGTGTGTTTTCCTGGACCCTGAAAAGCACCTTGTTCACCCACAACAGCAATGAAAAAACTGACTTATGACCAGGGGTGAAATCTACTTACCTTCCTTACCAGTTCAGAAGCATGCGCATCACATGCGCCCGCAGACCTTCTGCGCATGCACAAAACCTTCTGCGCATGCGCAGTGTCAGCACTTCAACCTGCATTTACTCTAGTGCTGACATAAGAAGAAGAAGAGGGGCCAGCTGGCAAGAGGACGCTTGATACTTCACCTACTTATTTTCCTTGAAGATAATATCCCCTAGGAGATGAGAGGGAGGAGGGGCATTCCTGGGAGCTTAGGTAGTAGATAGGGGGAGAGTGATTTGGAAGAAGGCCAATGAGACGCAGAGATTTGGGGAACGGAAAGGGAGGGTCTGGGGTCAGGAAGCCAGAGCTGGCTTCGCCACGAACGGGGCCAAATTGTCGTGCTTAATAAAATGAAAGATTTCTTCAAAGACTATCTGTTTGGAAATGCAATTTATTTTATTTGAAGACGATATTGAAACCTGACACGCAGAAGATAAAAAACACATTACTTCCTGGTTAAAACCAGGAAGTAATGACACCCGGACGGGTGAGCGGAGCTTCGCTCTGCCATCGCTACCGGATCGCCGAACCACCGGCCAAGATCGCTACCGGATCGGGCGATCCGGTCCGATCCAGGAGCATTTCACCCCTGCTTATGACCGTTTTTCACACTTACGACTGTGGCAGCCACGGTCACGTGATCAAACTTCAGACGCTCGGCGACTGACTCATATTTATGACGGTTGCAGTGATCCAAGGTGAGGACCTTTTGAGACCTTCTAACAAGCAAAGTCCATGGGGGAATTCACTTAACAACTGTGTTACTAATGTCAGGGTTTCAAGTAACACTCCCCAATGAAAGAAAAATCTGAGACTTGAGTTTCCTCAAAGTTCCATTTTATTAGAGATGTCATATTGGCACATCTGGGAAAACCCGAATCTGAAAGTTTCCAGGTTTTCCCCACCCAAGTGAAAGTTCAAGTCCCTGCCCAACACTCAGAAGTCCATCACATGGTCCAATCAAAGCACCGTCTGTTCTGCCCCAGCTACGGACCCCAAAGAACGCAGCACACACAAACTCTATACAAAGCTTATTTTACTCAAATAACTTAGTCTTTATCAACCAAAAGCTGTTAATAAACTGTCTTAACAGCCTACCAGAATTCTAAGATAAGGTAATCACAGTCTTACTAGAGTTGGCAGAAAGCCCAGAAACAATTTGCAGAGAATCCAGACGCGAAGGAGATTGAACTAAAGTTGTTCCCTACAGCTTACTGCAAGCGGTGTTCCTCCTTAAATAGGCTAAGGGAGTGGCCAATTGGCCCCAAGCCTTACTCTCGAGGAGACCTCTTCCTGAGGAGCCACTCCTGCCTTTTGGCAGCTCTGCGCGCCCGTGCATTGAGAAGAGGCTCCTCCTCTTGGTCCTCTTCACTTAAAGGAGCTTCTGGAGGTTCTGAAGGCCCTGGCTGAATCCCTGCCTCTGGCACCACATCTTCTCCAGCCTCCTCATTGTCCGACTCGAGCGCTAGCTGCACAGGCTGCTGGCGCAGCACCATACCAGCCTCCTCATTGTCAGAATCAGCTACAATCTGCACAGGCTGCTGACGGACCACACCACCGTCCCTACTGGAGATGCCTCCCAGTTCCAGCCATCCAGGTGCAGGGCAAGATGTCCTTGACTCTCTGAGAAAGGAATATTATTATGACTATATATCTCCCCTGCTCCATACAATCCCCCCTCCTGTTTTCCCACAGTAGTAAATGTGGCAGGCCTGAAGGCCCAAGGAAAAGATGGCTTCCAGGCCTGGTACTGTGTTACTAACTTATCAACCACAGTGTGGCAAGAAAGGTCATAAAATGGGGGGAAATTCATTTAATAACTATCTTGTTTAGCAATGGACATTGTGGTCATAAGTCAAGGACTACCTGTATTTTGGATTTTTTTCCCCAGTGTTTCTTTACTTTCCAGTCTTTATACCTATATGTAGGTGTATGTATATTTTGATACGTAAACATCGTTTTTAAGGGTAACAATGTCTTTACATGGAGGAGAATGACAAAAAAATCATTTCCCCATTGATTTCTCCCTTCTAATTTCCCCCCAGGGAAGGAAATCCATTACATCATTGATTAACTACATTTGTAAGGATGGATACACAGCAGTTCTAATTTTTCTTCCTCCACCGTGAGTCTATCTTTTATTCAGTAATCCAAACTGATCACAGGAGCAAAACAGGCTTTGTTTCTCCAAGAACCCAACCAGATTGAAAATTGATGACATCCTGGCCTTAGCATCAGAAAGAGGCATAGCAAACACAATAGTTCCTGAACCTGCATCCATAGATGCTAAATGTTAACAGAGTTTTCACATCTCGGGACAGCACCAGTAAATGTCTATGGAGATTCTCCATCATCCAGGTCCTGGTTGTCCCAAAGGTGCTTTTTTTCAAGAGGCAACTGGACTTTCTTGATTTTTTCTTTGAAGACGTTTTGCTTATCATCCAAGAAGCTTCTTCAGCTCTGACTTGATCCAGTCAGAGCTGAAGAAACTTCTTGAATGAGAAGCAAAGCATCTTCAAAGAAAGACAAGGAAGTCCAGTTGCCTCTTGAAAAAGCACCTTTGGGACCCCCAAGGCAGAGGTGGGTTTCAGCAGGTTCTGACCAGTTCTGGAGAACTGGTAGCGGAAATTTTGAGTAGTTCGGAGAACCGGTAGTAAAAATTCTGACTGGCCATGCCACCATCTACTCCTGTGATGGCGAACCTATGGCACGCGTGCGACAGGTGGTACGCGTAGCCATATCAGTGGGCACATGAGCTCAGCTGATTTTCGGGTCTTCTGGGCCCACCAGAAGTAGGGAAACCGGCTGTTTCCTGCCTCCAGAGGACCTCGGGTGGTGGTGGGGAAGGCCCTTTTTTCTCTCTCACCTGACTCCAGAGCCTCTTTAGGAGTCTGGGGAGGACAAAAATGGCCTCCTCCTGGAGGCCCTCTGGATACCAGAAATGGCCCATTTGCCAACTTCCGGTGGGATCTGGAGGCTGGGGACAGCAAAAAAAGGGCCTTCTGGTCCCACCGGAAGTTGGCAAACGGGCCGTTTTTGGCCTCCGGAGGACCTCCGTGGGGTGGAGAAGGCCGTTTTCACCCTCCTCAGACTCCTAGAAAGGCTCTGGAGCCAGGTGAGAGAGAAAAACGGGCCTACCGGGCCATCACATGCTAGGAGCGGGGGGAGTGGGGGGAGTCGCATGCATGGGGGTGGGGCACATAGAATTATGGGTGTGGGCATGCATTTGACCCCCCCCCTCCTGGCACGCAATGGCAAAAAGGTTAGCCATCACTGATCTATTCTCTGCCTCCCAAGTCCCAGCTGATCGAGAGGAAATGGGGATTTTGCAGTAACCTTCCCTTGGAGTGGGGTGGGAATGGAGATTTTACAGTATCCTTCCCCTGCCACGCCCACCAAGCCACGCCCACCAAGCCATGCCACGCCCACCAAGCCACACCCACAGAACCGGTAGTAAAAAAATTTGAAACCCACCATTGAAACTGCTCCAAGGTAAACAAAAACTGGAAACCAATATCATACCAGCAAATCATTCTGCTATTGGAAGATTATCATAACATAAGCTTGCAGGTTTGATTGACACACGCACAGAGACAGACCTTTTATCTTCATAAAAACTAAAGAAGGTCATGTCTGAATCAGTTTCAGACTTCTTTCGTCTGACCCCCCACGGTGCAAACCTGAGCTACAAATATTCTCTTCTACCAACATCCACAATCTTTAGTGTTTGCTTCCTAAAACAGATCTGCCGTCCTTGTTCCACAGATCGCCACGCCGGTTCGAGTTAGCCCTTCATGGCTAACAGTGCAATCACTAACATTTATGCCACAGTGCTTAAATACGTAGTATCTACTACTCAGGGAAAAAGAACCATTTATCTCTCCTGCCACCCTGTGCAATTCGTTTTGGTTCCCCTCTGATCTTCGACCAACACTGGCAAGTCCATTACTGCCAGAGCATTTCTGGCCCCCACCCACCAACACATGCTCCATTTAAGTCTCAGCGCACCACCGTTCCTGGTGCGCATATCTTCTGCAAATGTGCAGCTGGTCCGTGTGTTTCCGCTGCCCCTGCTGATGTTCTTCCTCCCCCATTCGCTGCCTCATGTTTAATTTGAAAGGGAATTGAGGGTTGTTTTTTTGCATATGGGCCGGAGGCAAATGCTGCCATTATTATAGAAGCCTGGCAGAAAAAGATAAAGACAATTAAAAAAAAAAAAACTCCAGATCCTTCTTGTCAATCTTCTCTCTCTCTCTCTCTCTCTCTCTCTCTCTCTCTTTCTCTCTCTCTCTCTCTCCCTCCCTCCGTCTGTCTATTTATCTGACTATGTATCTGTCTGCCTGATCTATCTATCTATCTATCTATCTATCTATCTATCTATCTATCTATCTATCTATCTATCTATCTGATATCTGTCTATCTCTATATCTGTCTATCACTATCTACTGTATCTGCCTTTCTCTCTCCCTCTCCCTCCCTCTCTCCTTCCTTCCCTCTCCCTCCGTCAGTCTATCTATCTATCTATCTATCTATCTATCTATCTATCTATCTATCTATCATCTATCATCTATCTCTATATCTCTGTCTATCACTATCTACTGTATCTGCCTTTCTCTCTCTCCCTCTCCCTCCCTCCCTCTCTCCTTCCTTCCCTCTCCCTCCGTCTGTCTATCTATCTGACTATGTATCTGTCTGATCTATCTATCTATCTATCTATCTATCTATCTATCTATCTATCTATCTATCTATCTATCTATCTATCTCTATCTATCTATCTATCTATCTATCATCTATCTATCTATCTATCTATCTCTATATCTCTGTCTATCACTATCTACTGTATCTGCCTTTCTCTCTCCCTCTCCCTCCCTCCCTCTCTCCTTCCTTCCCTCTCCCTCCGTCTGTCTATCTATCTGACTATGTATCTGCCTGATCTATCTATCTATCTATCTATCTATCTATCTATCTATCTATCTATCTATCTATCTATCTATCTATCTATCTGATATGTGTCTATATCTGTCTATCACTATCTACTGTATCTGCCTTTCTCTCTCCCTCTCCCTCCTGCTCTCTTCCCCTCTCTCCCTCCCTCTCCGTCTGTCTGTCTATTTATCTGACTACCTGTCTGCCTGATTGATTGATCTATCTATCTATCTATCTATCTATCTATCTATCTATCTATCTATCTATCTATCTATCTATCTATCTATCTATCTATCTATCTATCTGATATCTGTCTATCTCTATATCTCTATCTGTCTATCACCATCTACTGTATCTGCCTTTCTCTCTCCCTCTCTCTCCCTCCCTCTCTCCACCCCCCCATCTCATCTCGATTCTCCTTCACAACTGTGCAAAATTTAGAAAAGAAATAGGAACGGGTGATTGTGACATTGATGCTGGATGCCTCGGGTTGTATTCACACCAAATAATTAATCAGGTCAGCGAAAGGCCTCCATGCTTCATTTGCATAAAATGCTAAGCGGGATCCCTTTAATGGTGATGAATTTTTCGGAGAATGAACGTACGGCCTTGTGCAAAATCAACCTCTCTTGGTTAGTTTATTTTTTGTACATTGGGAGACTCCAGAAAATGAATCAATTTGGGAACCAGCTTAAACATCTGGAACAGGAGCTGCCGAGGTCTGTCCTGTTCCTCTTAATTCAGAACGATAACTGGCTTCTATTTCATGTGGTATTTAATGTTATATTTATTGTTCTTTTAATCTTTTGCAATATTGTTTTATCGGATTGTAAGCCGTCCAGAGTCACAGGACAGTGATCCTGGTGGTATATAAATTAATTAAATAAGTTTAATATTCCAGTGTCGGGTGGATTTCGGATCATGAATTATTTTATTTTATTCCATTTATTTAAAACATTTATTGAGCCATCCAACTTATAACCAACTCTATGCTAAAGTTAACACAGTATAAAAGTTACAACTATAAAAATTAAACAGATAAAAAAGGCATTCTAGATATCATAAAGCAATATCGATTTTTGCCTGTCTTTATTATGCATTCAGCTCCAAAATAACTCTGTTGATTGTATTTTCCTTGGCTCAAATAATCTCTTTCATCTCTGTTTTCTATGTTTATTACCGGTCTGTTGATTACAGTGACCAAACCTGTGGACTGGGCTATGGGAACGGTCAAGACTAAAGATGGGTTTCAGCAGTTTCTGACCAGTTCTGGAGAACTGGTAGCGGAAATTTTGAGTAGTTCGGAGAACAAATAGTAAAAATTCTGACTGGCCCTGCCCCCATCTATTCTCTGCCTTCCGAGTCTCAGCTGATCGGAAGGAAATGGGGATTTTGCAGTAAAATTCCCCTGGAGTGGGGTGAGAATGGAGATTTTACAGTATCCTTCCCCTGCCACGCCCATCAAGCCACGCCCACCAAGCCATGCCACGCCCACTAAACCACACCCACATAACCGGTAGTAAAAAAATTTGTAACCCGCCACTGGTCAAGACCATTAAAATGTCCTTTTGGGACCTGTTGCAAAAGAAAATTTGCTCCCGTCTGGCTGTGAATTCTTTCATAGAACGATCCGCTTTGGATTCCCCATGCTTTTGTGTTTTTCCCAGACAGTCAGAAATCAGAAATGCATGTGAATCTACTTTGCTACTTGGACCAGATTTTATTTCTTCTCATTATTTATCAGCAAGAATGCATTCACCTGCATTTATCTCTCAATCAGGCAAGAATAGGTGGTAGCTGGCTCAACAGTAGTAACTGTGAATGGGATCTAGGAGTCTTAATGGACAAACACATAAATATGAGCCAACCGTGTGCAGCAGCTGCCAAAAAAGCCCACACAGTTCTAGGCTGCATCAACAGAGGGATAGAATCAAGATCACGTGACGTGTTAATACTACTTTATAATGCCTTGGTGAAGCCACACTTGGAATCCTGCATCCAGTTTTGGTCGCCACGGTGTAAAAAAGATGTTGAGACTCTAGAAAGAGTGCAGAGAAGAGGATTAGGGGACTGGAGGCTGAAACATATGAAGAAAGGTTGCAGGAATTGAGTACGTCTAGTTTAATGAAAAGAAGGACTAGGGGAGACATGATAGCAGTCTTCCAATATCTCAGGGGTTGCCACAAGGAAGAGGGAGTCAAGCTATTCTCCAAAGCACCTGAGGGTAGAACAAGAAGCAATGGGTGGAAACTAATCAAGGAGAGAAGCAACCTAGAACTAAGGAGCAAATTTCCTGACAGTGAGAACAATTAACCAGTGGAACAACTTGCCTCCAGAAGTTGTGGATGCTCCAACACTGGAAGTTTTTAAGAAGAGATTGGACAACCATTTGTCTGAGATGATATAGAATCACCTGGGATAACTTGGGGGTTATAAGAAGAATTATAGCAGCTCTCTTGAGATTTTTTTTGCGGGTGTGGGGACATAAACTACAGGTAGTCCTCGACTTATGGCCACAATTGAGCCCAACATTTCTGTTGCTAAGCGAGACTTTTGTTAAGTGAATTTTGCCCCATCTTACGAACTTTTTTACCACAGGTGTTAAGGGAATGCCTGCAGTTATTAAGGGAATCATTAAATCGTTAAGTGAATCTGGATTCCCCGTTGACTTTGCTTGTCTGAAAGTCGCCGAAGGGGATGGCGTGACCTCGGGATACTGCAACGGTCATACATACGAGTCAGTTGCCAAGCGTCTGAATTTTGATCACATGACCATGGGGATAACACTGCCATGGTCGTTAAGTGTGAAAAAGGGTCATATGTCACCTGTTCTGGTGCTGTTGTTACTTTGAATGGTCACTAAATGAACTGTTGTAAGGAAAGGGAAACCTGTATTTATGAATTTGATGGATTGAATGAATGAATGTTGACTCTGTTCAGCTCCAAACCGACTCAGATGTTTGAGACTTTGATCAAAGGTGTTGAGACTTTGGAAAAAGTGTAAAGAAGAGCAATTAAGATGATTAAAGGCCTGGAGACAAAAATATATGAAGAACATTTGCAGGAATTGGGGATGGCCAGTCTAGAGAAACGAAGGACTAGAAGAATAAGAAGAATAAGAAGAATTTTATTTCTATACCGCCCTTCTCCCGAAGGACTCAGGGCGGTGTACAGCCTATTAAAAACACAAGACAACATCAGTTAAAATAATTTAAAATTATTAAATGAATTTGGCTCAATTTAAAACCCCAGGAATTTAAAACCCAATTTAAAATTGTTATGTTGATAGCTCAGCCTAGTGGAACAACAGGGTCTTGAGTGCACAACGAAATACCCGGAGGTCGGAGATCTTATGCACTTCCGGGGGCAGTTCATTCCACAGGGCTGGGGCTCCCACAGAGAAGGCCCTCCCCCTGGGTGTCGCCAGCCGACATAGTTTGGCCGATGGCACCCTGAGGAGACCCTCTCTGTGGGAGCGAACTGGCCGGTGGGAGGCTATTGGTGGCAGAAGTCGGTCTCGAAGGTACCCGGGTCCCATGCCATGGAGCGCTTTAAAGGTGGTAACCAACACTAGGGGGAACATGAGAGCAGCATTTTGGTATTTGAAAGGCTGCCACAAAGAAGAGGGTGTCAAATTATTTTCCAAAGCAACAGAGGGCAGGACAAGAAGCAACAGGTGGAAACTAATCAAGGAGAGAAGCAACCTGGAACTGAATAGAGTAGAGTAGAGTAGAGTAGAGTAGAGTAGAGTAGAGTAGAGTAGAATAGAATAGAATAGAATAGAATAGAATAGAATAGAATAGAATAGAACAGGATAACAGAGTTGGGAGGGACCTTGGAGGTCTTCTAGTCCAACCCCCTGCTTAGGCAGGAAACCCTACACCACTTCAGACAAATGGCTATCCAACCTCTTCTTAAAAACTTCCAGTGTTGGTGCACGTTTCGTCGTGCTCTCAAAACATTTTTATTTCAGCAGGCTGGCCTGGCCTAACTCTCCCTTTTAAATTTTTAAATCGTTTAATTTGTTTTATAAATTGGGTGTTTTAAATTTGTTTTCGGTCAAAATATTTAATAATTTTAATGGACTTTTAATGTTTGTATTATCTGTATTTTATCTTGGCTGTTCACCGCCCTGAGTCCTCTGGGAGTAGGGCGGTATAGAAATTTGATAAATAAATAAATAAATAAATAAATAAATAATTAATTAATTAATTAATTAATTTACAACTTCTGGAGGCAACTTCTGTTCCACTCCTGCTCAAGCAGGAGATCCTATACCATTTCAGATAAATGAGTGTCCAACCTCTTCTTAAAAACTTCCAGTGTTGGAGCATTCACAACTTCTGCAGGCAAGTCGTTCCACTGATTAATTGTTCTCAGTGTCAGGAAATTTCTTCTTAGTTCTAGGTTGCTTCTCTCCTTGATTAATTTCCACCCATTGCTTCTTGTCCTGCCCTCAGGCGCTTTAGAGAATAGCTTGACCCCCTCTTTTTTGTGGCAGCCCCTGAGATATCGGAACACTGCTATCATGTCTCCCCTTTACAACATCCAGAAGTTGTAAATTGCACCAACACTGGAAGTTTTTAAGAAGAGGTTGGACACTCATTTATCTGAAATGGTATAGGATCTCCTGTGCAGAGGGCTGGACTAGAAGACCTCCGGGGTCCCTTCCAGCTCTATTCTGATTCTGATTCAGAGGCAGCTATAAATGCAGAAACAGCAAGAAACAGCAGCATTGACCCACGTGGCTTTTTTTTTTCACATAGAAAAATACAAATCAAAACAGCCCCTTTGCCAAAGATTCTCAGGACCCCGTTATCATGTTCACTCCCACAGCACCCAGTGTTTAATATAGCTGTCCTATCCTTTGCATATCTGCAGTCCCTGAAAAAGTCTAAATAATTCTCCCTCTCTGGCCATGAGCTTCAAAAAAACAAACAAAAAAACACCCTAACTTTCCTTTCCGCTGGTTGGTTTTCCCACGACCTTCTCCCCACCCAGCCATCTAATTTTCCCCTTGTCATGCAGAACTGGGGCAGGGATGATCACAGTAAAAAAAAACAAATTCTTGAGATTGAAAAGTAAAATAGAAAAAAAAACCCTTCTTCTTCTCTGTTCTGTATTAAAGAGGAATGAAATCAGGGGTGGGATTGAAAAAATTTAGCAACCGGTTCTTTGCCCATTTCCGGACCTCCAGTACTTCTGGTAGGCCCATTTTTTGCCCTCCTGGAGTCTCCGTGCAGGCCCTACACTTACCTGGCATCCAAAACAGGCCATGTGAAGACTCCTGGGAGGGGCAGGGCGGGGTGGGGTGGGCGGGGTTATCCAGTCCTTGCAACTACCGGTTCGGTGAACCAGATCCGAACCAGCTGAATCCCATTCCTGAATGAAATCTCACTTCATAAGCCCTCTTAACAGGGTTTTTGTGGGGTTTTTTTGGCAAAATAACGTCTAGATTTTTATTGTGTTAAAAATCAGGCCAGTTTTGTAAGACACGTGGGATCCTGGCTAAGAACCGTGGAGTTATGTTAAAACACAGGCAGTCCCCAACTTACAACCATTCGTTTAGTGCCAGTTCGAAGTTACAACGGCACTGGGGGAAAAAAGCAACTTTATGACCACTTTTTCACATTTACGACCGTTGCGGCATTCCCGTGATCAAAATTCAAATGCTTGGCAACTGACTCATATTTATGACGGATGCAGTGTCCCGGGGTCACGGGATCCCCTTTTGCGACCTTCTGACCAGCAAAGTCAATGGGGAAGCCAGGTTCACTTAACAACCGTGTTACTAACTTAACAACTGCAGCAGAGGTGGTATTCAGCCGGTTCGGACCAGTTCTGGCAAACCGGTAGTGGCGTCCTGCGGGTGGGCCCACCTACTCAACCTGGTGCTATGGCATCCTATGTAGCCATGTTTTCTAAGCCGTGCTCATGCATGTAAACCACACGCGCGAGCAAAGCACATCTGCAGAAGCCTGCGTGCATATGCAGAAGGTGCGCACATGAGTGAAACAAGCGAGCGCTTACGCGCGGTCACATTTTTCATGCATGGCGAACCGGTAGTAAAATGATATAAAACCCACCTCTGAACTGCAGTGATTCACTTAACGCCTGTAGCAAGAAAGGGGTTAAATTCACTTAACATCCTTGCGGCATCTTTAGATGCGGTGGCTCAGTGGCTAAGACACTGAGCTTGTCAATCAAAAGGTCGGCAGTTCAGCGGTTCGAATCCCTAGTGCCGCGTAACGGGGTGAGCTCCTGTGACTTGTCCCAGCTTCTGCCAACCTAGCAGTTCGAAAGCAGGTAAAAAATGCAAGTAGAAAAAATAGGGACCACCTTTGGTAGGAAGGTAACAGCATTCTGTGTGCCTTTGGCATTTAGTCATGCCGGCCACATGACCACGGAGACGTCTTCGGACAGCGTTGGCTCTTTAGCTTTGAAACGGAGATGAGCACTGCCCCCTAGACTCGGGAACGACTAGCACATATGTGCGAGGGGAATCTTTACCTTTACCTTTAGACCAATAGCCCTTCACTCCAAAAGAATGAAGGAACCCTCTACATTTCCCATTGTAGGAAATGCAGGTGCTTTCAGTTTTCACCCAGTTCTATCTGTGGCCACCGAGTTGCACCCGTAGCTTCCTAACTCCATCCATCATTTTGAAGAACTCTGTTCCTTTAGCATAACACAGTGGAAATGACTCAAACTTATCTATAGGAAATTTAATTCTTATGCGTTCAGAAGTGAACCACCTGATACATGATCTGAACATTGCCCCAAGAGCATCACTCTTCTGCCCACAAAAGATTTGCATCAGGGGTGAAATCCAGCAGGTTCTGACGAACTGGTAGTGGAAATTTTGAGTAGTTCAGAGAATTAGGAAATACCAGCTCTGGCTGGCCCCAGAATGGGGTGGGAATGGAGATTTTGCAACATCCTTCCCCCCCAGGAGTGTGGAGGGAATGGAGATTTTGCAGTATCCTTCCCCTGCCACGTCCACCAAGCCACGCCCACAGAACAGGTAGTAAAAGAATTTGGATTTCACCACTGATTTGCATCTAGCCATTTATTAAAGCAGGTGTGAAAAAAGAGCCACAAGAACGCTACCCCTGAATAGTGGCCTATCACAATTGTGGTTATCCATTATATTGGCCTGTTATTATTTTAAGTCATTCAGAAACTTCCAAAATGAAACTTGCATGTAAGCCAAAGTGATGGATAGATGAATAGACAGACAAATAAATAGATAATTATGATGAACAGGTAGGTAGGTAGGTAGGTAGGTAGGTAGGTAGGTAGGTAGGTAGGTAGGTAGACAGACAGACAGACACAGACAGACCGATGGAAAGATATAGATAGATAGATAGATAGATAGATAGATAGATAGATAGATAGATAGATAGATAGATAATTATGATGGACAGATATGATAGATAGATAGATAGAAAGATAGATAGATAGATAGATAGATAGATAGATAGATAGATAGATAGATAGATAGATAGATGGATAGATAGAAATAGGTACAGTAAATACATAGAGAGATAATTATGATAGACAGACAGACAGACAGAAAGACTGTTGTGATGATAGATAGGATGGAGGGAGGGACGGACAGACAGATAATAAATAGATATAATGAATATTGGTTGTCATACACAGAGTTCATGTTTAATACATAGCAGGAATTCTTCCATAGAAACGTCTTATACTACAATCAATCTACTTATCTGATTGCTTGTGCCTTGGGAAATATAAGCTTGCAAATGTTTTGCACTGTTTGCTGAGAAATGATTTAATGTATTTGGACTGCAGGTTGAACTTTGAATAGGGGTAGTTAGCAAGCAGTCGATCTTGATCAGCCAGCAAATACCAAAAATGTACTGCTATAGCACAAGTAAAACATCAGATTAATGGACCATTTGCGGGTGGGGGAAAGGATGCTTCTGAAATCCAAAAGTCCATTAAATCCAAATGTTTGTTTGATATCCAGTTGATATCATTTGGGGTAAAGTCTTGATTTTACCCCAAAACATTGAACAGTCTGTTAAATGAGGATGAAGTCCGAATAGCAAACCTGTCCAATGTATCCAAAATCTCTCAGGAAAATGGGGCTACGATGTTCAAGATCCATTACACCATGAGATGGTCCTTGATTTACGACTGGAATGGATCCTGCCCATCATGGTCATAAATCATGACATTTGTAAAACGAGTCGGACACATGATCGATCCGATTTTACTACCTTTTTTTTTGTGGTGCTCATTAAGCAAATCACCAGAGTCATTAAGTGAATCCATAATTGTTAAGAAAATGTCGCAGATGGGCATGGTTTTGCTGAAAACCGGAAGTAAGTGCTGGGTTAGGGTGAAACCATTGGAAAATGCAGGCATATGATTACAGGATTCATTCTGTTCTGTTCTATTTTCTATTCTATTCCATTTTCTGTTATATTCTAATATTCTAATATTCTAATATTCTAATATTCTAATATTCTAATATTCTAATATTCTAATATTCTAATATTCTAATATTCTAACATTCTAACATTCTAATATTCTATTCTCGTATTTGATTTGATTGATTGGGATCCTGCACACCGCTGCACATGTGTCCTTATCATTCAGCATTCAAAGTTCACTCATGTGACCATAGAGGAGAGGGAGCTATCATTGGATCTTGTGAAACAGTTTCAACTTTGTTGTCGTTGCAAAATCGGCTGTTTGGATTGTCATTATTATTATATTGTATTATATAATACTTATATTATATTATATAATAATAATAATATTAATAGTTGTGTTGTTGTTGTTGTTAAAGTTCACTGTATGGAGAAAAGTTTTAAAAATTGAGACCCAAGCACGGATTCAGAATGAATTTATAACAGGATTGATACCCTCCAGATCTTCTGCCAAAGAAAAAGACGTGTGTGTGTGTGTGTGTGTGTGTATGTGTGTCAGTGATGGGTTCCACCTGGTTCAGCCCGGTTCAGCCGAGCCGGTAGCGGTGACGATATGACGTCACTGAACCGGTTCTCTTTGTCCGGGAGCTGGGCCCTCCCGCCCGCCCTCACGTTATTCCTACCTTTTATTTCTTCTTTTTTAGCCCAGCTGATAGGTGCGGCAGAGTGGATTGCCGCACCTCAGCTGGGCTGATTCCCAACGCACTTGCGCAGAGCGCACGTTTGGCGCCCATGCTCGCAAAGCAAGCATGCGCCCAGCGATTGCAAGCTGCAGAAACAGAACCGGTAGTACAGCCGGTTAGAACTCACCACTCCTGTGTGTGTGTGTGTGTGTGTGTGTGTGTGTGTGTGTGTGTGTGTGTGTGTGTGTCTGTGTGTGAAGATCCCTCAACTCTTTTGTCTTTCAAGGAACATGCCTTAACCATTAGGCAATGCCACCCAGCAGCTTTGAGCCGGTAACTCTTGAGAAACGCCTTGCCTCCAGAAGATTTCACTCTGTTATTAGGGAAAAGCTGAAGAATGACAGCAAAATAATAAGCAAGTTGGAAGGGACCTTGGAGGTCTTCTAGTCCAACGCCCTGTGTTCAAGCAGGAGACCCTATAAATTTTAGACAAAATGGCTGCCCAATCTCTTCCTTCAACGGTCCAGGGATGGAGCCCCCACAACTTCTGGAGGCAAGCCCTTGGGCTGATGAATTGTTCTTACTGTCAGGAAATTTCTCCTTAATTCTAGGTTGCATCTCTTTCTGATCCATTTCCATCCATTATTTCTTGTCCTGCCTTCAGGTGCTGTGGAGAATAGGTTGACCCCCACCCCCTTCTCTGTGACACCAGCCTTGGAAGTACTCAATGCGTGATAAATATCGTGGCAAACAAAGAACCTTCAACCCTCACTGTAATCTATGAATGCGCTTGGAACAGGCAACCTTTCCTTTCTCAAATCAATCATTGGCGCGATCACAACAGTCTATACTGTTATCCTGACACATGATGTCACACAATTGCCGGAGGGACTGTAAACTGACAGGGGCAAACATCTCCAACCAGGTGGCCTCCAGATGTGCTCAATCCGCACAACTGCAGTATTCCTGAGTGGACTACAACTGGAAGGAGAACAAGTTGGAGAAGGCTGCAGGCCAAGCCCCAGGGTAGTGGGAAGGGAGAGGATGTAAAAACTTTAGCCAGGAACTCCCTGGGAGAGGGCCAAAATGCTTATGATCTCGCTTGGAAGATGGGGAGTGGAGGAAAGGAGAAACCTTCCAACTCGGGCGTTGAGCAAATTATTTAGAATAACCGAATAACAGAGTTGGAAGGGGAACTTAAGAGGTCTTCTAGTCCAACCCCCTGCTCAGGCAGGAAACCCTGTACCACTGAAGACAAATGTTTTTTAAAAACCTCCCACAACTTCTGGAGTCTGATTGACTCTTCTAATTATCAGGAATTTTTTCCTTAGTTCTAGGTTGCTTCTCACCTTGCTAAGTTTCCATCCATTGCTTCTCGTCCTGCCTTCAGGTGCTTTGGAGAATAGGTTGACCCCCTCTTCTTTGGGGCAGCCCCTCAAATATTGGAACATTGTTATCCTGTCACCCTTAGTCCTTCTTTTCACTAGACTAGACTTTTACATATTTTAAACATTTTAACTAACTTATTTAACATGACGCGGGAAAACACCCGAGATTTTAATTTTTTGCATATACACACCCGCGAAAACTTAAGAAGACAGATATATATAGATATATAGATATATAGATATATAGATATATAGATATATGTAGGTCTTTGGTTATTCGGGTTTTCTCCCGCGTAAAATTGGAAGTGTCTTGGCGACGTTTCGACAAAGTCTCATTCGTCATCGTCAGGCTGGTGTTTTCGGCTTCGTGCTTCTAGGAGCACGATATATATATATAACTTTGGTTACTTGGGTTTTCTCCCGCATAAAATTGGAAGTGTCTTGGAAGCCCCCAACCAATCAGAACACACCTCCACCCAATCAGAACACAGCCAAGCTCCCACCCAATCAGTTCACACCCCCACTAGCAATTAAAAGGAAGAAACAGCTGCGATCACACATTGCTCCTAGAAGCACGAAGCCGAAAACACCAGCCTGAAGATGAAGCCTCCAGTCCCCTAATCACCTTCATTGCTCTTCTCTCGGTCAGGGTTCCAAGTAACTTTAAGGAAACTCAAGCCTCGGAGTTTTCTTTCGTTGAGGGTGTTACTTGGAAACCCTGACACTCTGCACTCTTTCTACAGAGTTTTTGGGGTGTCTTTTTTTCCCGTTAAGACAAAGTGAGGGGCCAGATTTCTACACTGATGGCAGCTCCAGAAAGAGAAGCAGACTCAGGTTTCAAAACGATTCGTCTGCCCTCAATACGCATAGAATTTTTTTTTCTTTTTCCATTTTTTTTTAAAAAAAGAAAAAGCATTCCTGAAGTTCTTTGTCTAGTATCTTGGATACCAAGGACCTCTCACGCTTGTCAAACCCCCCCCCCCACACACACACAACCTGCTACAACAATTACTGGGGGGTTGGGAAAGGAGGGGGAAAAAATCACATCAGAGCACTAAATCAAATGATGGAGTTATAGCTATCAGAGGACAAAGAGCAACTATAACACTAAACAATGCCCTGGCCCCAGCTTTCTTTCTTTCTTTCTTTCTTTCTTTCTTTCTTTCTTTCTTTCTTTCTTTCTTTCTTTCTTTTCTTTTCTTTTCTTTTCTTTTTTCTTTTCTTTTCTTTCCTTTTTGAAATAGTTCAAGCCTCATTTCCTACAATTGGAAATGTAGTGGGATCCTTCATTCTTTTGGAGCGAAGGGCTATTGGTCTAAAAGGCGTGTTTCTTTAATAAAAATGTATTTGCGTTTAAGCAAACACACCACTCTGCCAGCAATATTCGACACCTGATATCAAGCCAAGATAGGATTAGTTTGATTTTGACTGGGATCCTCCCAGTCACTGTGGATTTTTTTTTTTAAAGGCTTAGTATGTTTATTTCTTAGGGATGCGGTGGCTCAGTGGCTAAGATGCTGAGCTTGTCGATCAAAAGGTCGGCAGTTCAGCAGTTCGAATCCCTAGTGCCGCGTAACGGGGTGAGCTCCCGTGACTTGTCCCAGCTTCTGCCAACCTAGCAGTTCAAAAGCACGTAAAAAATGCAAGTAGAAAAATAGGGGTCACCTTTGGTGGGAAGGTAACAGGGTTCTGTGTGCCTTTGGCGTTTAGTCATGGCAGCCACATGACCACGGAGACGTCTTCGGACAGCGCTGGCTCTTTGGCTTTGAAACGGAGATGAGCACCGCCCCCTAGAGTCGGGAACGACTAGCACATATGTGCGAGAGGAACTTTTACCTTTACCTTATGTTTATTTACATAAACGCAGCCCATTATAGTTTATTCAGTAAAGTAGGTTTAGGCAAAATATGGATTAGGACAATACCACCAAGGAGCCTTGGTGGAGCAGCAGACTAAAGTGCTGTTAAGTAGCATTTAGCTGCCAGCTGCCTGCAATTACTGCGAGTTCAAATCTCACCAGGCTCAAGGTTGACTCAGCCTTCCATCCTTCCGAGGTAGGTAAAATGAGGACCCGGATTGTGGGATCAATACGCTGACTTTGTATAAAAAAGAACATTGCTTAGGGGGGGCTGAAAGCCCTACTAAGCAGGTACAGTATATACAAAAGTATGAAGGCTATTACTTAATGCATTGTAAGCTGCCCTGAATCTCTGGAGAAGGGCGGCATATAAATCGAACCAACCAACCAACCAACCAACCAACCAACCAACCAACCAACCAACCAATAAATAAATAAATAAATAAGTAAATAAATACATAAATACATAAATACATAAATAAATAAATAAATACTTGTAAACTCTTTCCCTTCCTCCCACCTTTATACAGTTTACAATTCCTTCTTTTTCTCAATTTTTACATGCGGATGAAAAGTCACTTATGTCCTTTCTTAAAAGGCTCCAGTTTTTAAGTTACGGGTAATCCTCAATTTACAACAGCCATAGCAATAGCACTTAGCCTGGACTGATGGGATTTGGATTATTTTAATATGTTTAATATGTGTATTTTAACATGTTTTATCTGGTTTGATTTTAATTGTTGTGAGCCGCCCTGAGTCCTATGGAGATAGGGCGGCGTACAAATCAAATAAATAATAATAATAAAATACTTAAAGACGTATATACTGCTTCACAGGGCTTTCCAGCCCTCTCTAAGCAGTTTACAGAGTCGGCCTATGCCCCCTCCCCCAAAACCATCTGGGTCCTCGTTTTGCCGACCTCGGAAGGACGGAAGGCTGAGCCAACCTTGAGCTGGTGAGACTAGAACTGCCAAACTGCTGGCAGTCAGCAGAATTAGCATTCTAAGCACTGCACCACCTCAGCTCTTAATAGTTCCTTTAGTGACTGCACAAGCGTATAAAATTATTGTACGGTTTGACCTGTAAGGTGATGGTCATTGTCTAACTTATATTAGATCTTTGTAGGGTTTTGTGGTTCATAGCAAATCTCTAAAGCCTTTAAGGCCGGGTAATATACCCAATAATGTTCTTTATCTGCCTTTCTTCTCTTCTTGTAAAACAAAATTAAACCAGTGAGTTGAGGTTATCTGTATTTCAGTGGCTATTATCTTCCATGTTATACTACTGACCTTCAATTTACGGGAAAAAAAAGCAATTTTTCTTCTACAGGCAGTCCCCAACTTACAACCATTTTTTTAAAAAAATTATTTTTATATGCCACCCTTCTCTGGAGACTCAGGGTGGCTTACAATGCGTTAAGCAATAGCCTTCATACTTTTGTATATTTTATACAAAGTCAGCTTATTGCCCCCACAAACTGGGTCCTCATTTTACCCACCTTAGAAAGGATGGAAGGCTGAGTCGACCTTGAGCCTGGTGAGAATTGAACTCGCAGTAATTGCAGGCAGCTGGATGTTAAATGCTGCCTTAGTAGGAGGCATTAGCCTCCTACGCCACTCAGGCTCATGGAATGACTGTTCATGGAATGACTGTTCAAAGTTACGACGACACTGGAAAAAGTGACTTGTGACCGTTTTTCACACTTACGACCATTGCAGCATCCCCACATTCACATGATCAAAATCCGGACACTTGGCAACTGAATCCTATTTATGACGGTGGCAGTGTCCCTTTTATGACCTTCTAATGAGCGAAAGACAATGGGGAAGCCAGATTCATTTAACAACCACCTTACTAACTTAACAACTGCAGGTGATTCGCTTCACAACAGTGGCAAGAAAGGTTATAAAATGGGGGCAGAACTCACTTAACAAATGTCTCACTTAGCAACATAAATTTTGGGCTCCGATGTGGTCATAAGTTGAGGACTTATAAGTTGAGCATACAAAACCTTTGCTAGACCAATTCTCGAATACAGCTCATCTCTCTGGAACCCACACTGCAGATTGGACATTAATACAATTGAGCGAGTCCAGGAAAAATATAAAAAACTTAAATGATTACACTGAGATTTACAGTGGAAAGATAAGAAAGTGGGAAAAGAGATGGAAAATATTTTATTTTTATTTTTTTTTATTTTATATGCCGCCCTTCTCCGGAGGCTCAGGGCGGCTTACGATGCGTTAAGCAATAGCCTTCATACTTTTGTATATTTATACAAAGTCAGCTTATTGCCCCCACAAACTGGGTCCTCATTTTACCCACCTTAGAAAGGATGGAAGGCTGAGTCAACCTTGAGCCTGGGGAGATTCGAACTTGCAGTAATTGCAGGCAGCTGAATGTTAATAACAGGCTATTAGTCTGCTGCGCCACCAGGCTCCTCTGTGACTCCTCTGCTCACAACAGAATACCTTATGCCATCAGGCTTGAAATTTTGGGCTTGGACAACTTAGAACTACGCCGCCTTCAGTCTGATCTAAGCGTAGCTAATAAAATTACCTGCTACAATGTCCTACCTGTCAATGACTACTTCAGCTTCAACTGCAATAACACACCAGCATACAATAGATACAATCTTAAGGTAAACCGCTCCAAACTCGATTGCAGAAAATATGACTTTAGCAAGGTCAATGCCTGACTCAGTGGTTTATTCCCCAAACCCCCAAAACTTTAACCTTAGACCGTCTACTGTTGACCTCACCCAGTGGTGAAATCTATTTTTTTTTACTACCAATTCTGTGGGCGTGGCTTGGTGGGAATGGCAGGGGAAGGATACTGCAAAATCCCCATTCCCTCCCCGCTCCTGGGGGAAGGATATTGCAAAATCTCCATTCCCATGCATTCTGGGGGCCAGCCAGAGGTGGTATTTGCTGGTTCTCCGAACTGCTCAAAATTTCCGCTACCGGTTCTCCAGAACCTGTCAGAACCTGCAGGATTTCACCCCTGACCTCAACCCATTCCTAAGAGGTCTGTAAGGGGGGTGCATAAGCGCACCAGCGTGCCTACCGTCCCTGTCCTACTGTCCCCATTTATTCGTATCCATTTCCTGTATTCATAATCATGTTTCCACTTATATCTGTTATCCTATACATGCTTGACAAAATAAATAAAATAAAATAAATAAAAGACTACCTAGTATACCGTCCGTTTCTAGAACCACAAATCTATCTAATCTGCAAAATCCAAAATCAAAGTTTCATAATTTTCCCCCCTCATTCCCCCCCCTCCCACACATACACACATTTTTTGGATGAGAGATTTCCCAAGGAAAGGCGAGCAGACGTTGCCCTTTTAAAGAGGGAAAGATCCTGATTCCCACCAGAAATGGACAGAGGCAAGAGACCCTCTGGCCACCAGACACAACTACAATTGAAAAACAGCCAAATCTTTGTTCCTTCCTGATCACCAAGTAGGAAGAACTTGCCTAAAGGGAAAGAAAATCCTTAACTCCCCCCCCTTTTTTTTTGCAGAAATCTGCCCTTCCAGACCCTCTTCAGACAAGCATCCACTGCTCTGCGTTTCCAATCCCTAATGTTGTGTGTGCGTCTTTCTCTCTCTGTGTGTGTGTGTGCATGTGTGTGTTTAAGTTGTTTGTAGCTGGCCGAGATCCCAGGCCGTTTGGCCAAGCGCACGTTGTACAATCTAGCAGCAAATTTTTTTTAAAAAAAAAATTAACACGCTCAATGGAGTTTTATACATTACTCAGGATAAATTATGACCCTTGGCAATATCCCATTTTAGCTATTCCCCGGGAATGCAAATGAAAGTCCAACAGTTCGCAGGGCATTGACAGAAAAAAGGACCAGCCCTGTTTGAAAACACAAAACCCCAAAGATTTTTTTTAAAAAAATCCTATCGAGCTGAATAACTAAGCCCGTCCTTTTCCAAGACAAAAGGGGAACAGATTCGTATTTCTCGCCCCTCCCTGAGCATGGGGGTGAGAGAGAGAGAGAGAGAGAGAGAGAGAGACAGAGACAGAGCAAAAGAGAAAAAGGGAAAGACAGAGGAGAAAGAGAGAAACACACACACACACACACACACACACACACACACACACACACACACAGAGAAAGCTAGAGGAGTATGTACACTGACATATGCACCAAGACAAATTCCTTGTGTGTCCAATCACACTTGGCCAATAAAGAATTCTATTCTATTCTATTCTAGGAGGGAAGAAAGGAGACAGAGAAAGAGAGAGGGGAAGAAAGAGAAAGGGAGGAAGAAAGAAAGAGAGAGAAATTAAAAAGAGAGGAAGAGAGAGAGAGAGAGAGAAGAGTAAGGGAGGAAGAAGGGAGAGAGGAAAGAGAAGAGGGAGAGGGAAAAACAGAAGAAGAAAGAAAAAGAGAGAGAGAAAGGAGAGAGAAAGTGAGAGAAGAGAGGAAACAGAGAGAGAGAGAGAGAAAGGGAGGAAGAGAGAAAGAGAAATTAAAAATGAGGAAAAGAGAGAGAAAGAGTAAGGGAGGAAGATGGGGGAGGGGAAAGAGAAGAGAGAGAAAGGAGAGAGAAAGTGAGAGGAGAGGAGAGAGAGAGGAAGGGAGAAAGAGAAAAATTAAAAAAGAGGAAAAGAGAGAGAGAAAGAGTAAGAGAGGAAGAGGGGGTGGGGAAGGAGAAGAGAGAGAGGGAAAGACAGAGGAGAAGGAGAAAGAGAGAGAAAGGAGAGAGAGAGAAAGTGAGAGAAGAGAGGAAAGGAGGGAAGAGAGAGAAAGAGAAAGGAAAGAAAAAGAGGAAAGAAAGAGAGAGGTTTTCTTTACTTTAAACACTTCCAAAATATCCCCATATATGTAATAACAATAAGATAGGGAGAAAAAAAAAGTAAGCAATGATTTGGTTGGCTCTATGTATTTGCAAAAGGGGGGGGGTTTTACAAATTTGGCAACTTCGTGTCCTTTGTTTGGCTGTGTGCATTTTCTTGCTTTAGTTTTCTTCGAGGGCAGGGTATTAATCCCCCCCTCCCCGCAATCAATTGATTTGCCTTCCGATTTGCACCAGAAGCACAAAGCTTTTCCCTTAACAATGGAGAGTCCAAATTATCCTTCTTGGAGCTACTGGAGGCGAATGCAAAATGAGCCCGAATGAAAAGGTGGCTGGAATATTTTTGGCACAGCCGGAATATTCTAGGGAGAAGAAGCTGACCCCTCTTTAAAAGTTTCTAAAGGGTGTTATGAACTCTACTGGTAGGGTTGAGGGTTTTTTTTTTTATTTTCCCGTTAACCCAAAGATTTTTTTTTTAAAAAAAATTAAACAGGAAAGATGAACGAATGGAAAATGCAATGCCAGAATTTCAGAACTGGCTTTCGGTTGGCAGAAACAATGATTGACCGGGACTAAGCCCACATTGAATTGCTTGCGTGGGAGATATAAACACACGGTGTTTGTTTGCAAGCTACAATCCCCTTTTTTCAATCCGCCTGGACATTCTATGGATTTGCATCCATTGTTAAGGAATCTCTCCGTTGTTCCAACCTTACAAAATAAACTGAAAAAAAATTGGGTGATGCAAGGAACATGTTTTGAGGTTAACTATTTTGCTGATCTTAAAGTACTTACGACCACCATTCAGTCCCAAAAAAAAGAGCCTTGGTAGTACAGTGGTCTAAGGCACCCTGTTATTAAGCTGGTTATTAAGACAGCTGCCTGCAATTACTGCAGGTTCGAATCTCACCAAGGCTCAAGGTTGACTCAGCCTTCCATCCTTTCTAAGGTAGGTAAATTGAGGACCCAGTTTGTGGGGGCAATAAGCTGACTTTGTATAAATATACAAAAGGATGAAGGCTATTGCTTAACGCATTGTAAGCCGCCCTGAGTCTCCGGAGAAGGGCGGCATATAAATCAAATTAAAAAAAAAAATTCCTGCCGCTAAGCGAGACAATTAAGCGAGTTTCGCCCCGTTTTACCACCTTTCTTGCCACGGTTGTTAAGCGAATCACTGAGGTTGGCTAAGTTAGTAACACGGTTGTGAAGTGAATTCCCCATGGATTTTAGCTGGTCAGAAGGTCGCAAAAGGGTTATCACATGACCCCGGGACACTGCAACCGTCATAAATATGAGTCAGTTGCCAAGCATCTGGATTTGGTTTGTGTGACCGCGATGGTCGTAAGTCTGAAAAATGGTCATAAATCAGGTTTTAAAGTACTGTTGTAACCTCAAACGGTCAGTAAATGAACTGATTTAAGTCAAGAGGTACCTGTAGTTTGAAAGATCTTTTTTTTTTAATTTTAAAAACAAACTTTATTCAATATAAAGAGATAAAAGATTGTACAAAACGTTCTTAACTCTAAAAAAGAAGATATAATTCTAAATTACCTATATATATTAAATATACTAAATATACATATATACTAAAACTGACAAACAGGATTATCTATCTATAATATTTGAACTTGTAAATATATATATACATTAACCTTGATTCCTTAATGACGGTGTAATTTTGTTAGCCTTAATTTCTTACTGTATTTGACTTTAATTTTTTTTCTTTCGACTGATCCATTCATACCATCTGTCCCATATTTTGTAATACTGTGAGTCTTCCTTGTTGTTTAATTTTAAAGTTAATCTATCCATTTCTGCACAGGTAAATATTTTTTGAATTATTTGTTGTTCTGTGGGCAACTGTTCTAATTTCCAGGATTGGATTAGGGTTAGTCTGGCCGCCGTAATTATATGTAGTGTGATAGTTTGAAAGATCTTTTAATTCCACTTGAAACATTTCTTAACCACCCAACTCCTTTCCAAGGCAAAGTTGTGTACCCCAAGTTTGGAACAGCCCCCCCCCAGTCTGTGGGTGGATGGCTATTCCACAGTTCACTTCCCCCAAAGGAAAACGCACAGCTGGTGAACAGTTCGATCAATTTGATTTCCATCTGTTTCCTCTAACTAAATTGGAACACTAGCATTGGGGTTTTTGTTTTTTTAAAAAATAATCCTCAAGTTTTTTTTTTTTTTTTTTTTGGATCGCTTTTGGATGCGCAAGCCAATTTCAAGGAGTTTAGGGAGTTGGTGCATTTTAGTTTTAATCTTTCATTCGCAGAATAGAGAGAAAAGGTGGGACCGACGCCCCATCCCAAAGTCTCAGGGGCAGGGCAGGTTTTTTTAAAAATGAGGATTGATGCATCCGAAATGTGCCTATAAGACAGTGGTGAAATCCATTTTTTTTTACTACCGGTTCTGTGGGCGTGGCTTGGTGGGCGTGGCAAGGGAAGGATGAGCCTTGGTGGCGCAGCAGATTAAAGTGCTGCTAAGTAGCACCAGCTGCCTGCAATTACTGCAAGTTCAATTCTCACTAGGCTCAAGGTTGACTCAGCCTTCCATCCTTTCGAGGTAGGTAAAATGAGGACCCGGATTGTGGGGGCAATAAGCTGACTTTGTATAAAAAAGAACACCGCTTAGGGGAGGGGGGGGCGAAAGCCCTACTGAGCAGGTATATACCAAAGTATGAAGGCTATTGCTTAATGCATGGTAAGCCGCCCTGAGTCTCCAGAGAAAGGGCGGCATATAAATCGAACCAATAAATAAATAAATAAATAATAAATAAATAAATACTGTGAAATCTCCATTCCCACCCCACTCCTGGGAGAAGGATACTGCAAAATCCCCATTCCCTCCGCACTCCTGGGGGGGAAGGATATTGCAAAATCTCCATTCCCACCCCAGTCTGGTGGTTCACAGCCAGAGGTGGTATTTGCTTGGTTCTCCATACTACTCAAAATTTCCGCTACCGGTTCTCCAAAACTGCTCAAAATTTCCACTACCGGTTCTCCAGAACCTGTCAGAACCTGCTGGATTTCACCCCTGCTATTAAGAGATTCTCAGTCATCCAGGTCACAATTGTCCCAAAAGGTCCTTTTTCAGGAAGCAACCGGACATTCTTTGGTGTTTTTTTTAAAATTTGATTTATATGCCGCCCTTCTCCGGAGACTCAGGGCGGCTTACAATGTGCTCAGCAATAGCCTTCATCCTTTTGTATATTTATACAAAGTCAGCTTATTGCCCCCACAAACCGGGTCCTCAATTTACCTACCTTAGAAAGGATGGAAGGCTGAGTCAACCTTGAGCCTGGCGAGATTCGAACCTGCAGTAATTGCAGGCAGCTGGTCTTAATAACAGTGCTCTAGACCACTGTACTACCAAGGCTCTCCTTTCTTTTCTTTTCTTTTCTTTTCTTTTCTTTTCTTTTCTTTTGAAGACGTTTGGCTTCTCATCCAAAAAGCTTCTTTTCAAAAGAAAAGAAAACAAACAAACAAACAACAACAACAACAACAAAGTCCAGTTGCCTTCTGAAAAGGCACCCAAAATGTGTGTTGGGCTCCCAAAACGGGGGCAAAAAAGTCAAAACCCCACCTGGGCTACCTTTCCAGCGCTCCTATTCGCACCGCACCGCTTTCCGAAAGGACCAACCGGCCGCGTTCACACGATACTCGTATTAAGCTTAATATGAACCGCGATTTAGTCGGTTAAAGGGGGAGAGAATTCAGGCGCGATGCGAACCCAGCTTTCCCCCCCCCCCCCCCCCCCCTCCCCCCCCCGACCCCTTTAAGGACCAGTGGGCGAACTGCCCCGCGAGAAAAGAGAGGAGCCCCTTTTTTCCATGTTGTGTGAACCCCCCAAACCACGAAAGAGTCACAACAAAGAGTTGGGGGGGGGGAGGGAACTCGGGAAAGCCTCGCCAAACCGTAAATCAGACAGACAGACAGACAGACTCGCAGGACGCGAGTTCGAATCCCAGTCGCCCGGTGATGGGAATGAATAATCCGGCGCGCCTGCGGAACGCTCTGCCTCAGGAGCATCCGTGCTTACCAGCTGTAAAGTGCAGAGGAAGATCAAAGTGCAGCGCCCGGTGCAACATCCCATTTTGCCTTCTGGAAGGGGGAAACACCAGACCCGGGCTGGCTCCGGCCGCGGATTTCACCGAGCTGAGCCCGAAAGAGCCGCCACCATCGCTCGGCTCCGGCGTTGGCTCGGCTGGGGGGAGAGAGAGAGAAGGGGAAAGAGCCGGAGGAGCCGCCGCTCTTCTTTCCCAGGGAACAGCCGGGGCTGCGCTCCGCTAAACAGCTGCTGCTGGGTGACGCTTTGGGGAAGAGCTCCGCTCGCAAACTCTTCCTCGGATGAAAAGGGAGGGGAGGGAGGGAAGGAGGGGAGGGAGGGGTGGGTGGGTAGGTGGGCGAGCGCTTCTTAAAAGGGCGACGCCGGCTACAGGTGGGCCACCCGCCCGAGAGAACAGATTAGTAAGGGTAACAAGAGTTGGAAGGGAACCTTGGAGGTCATCTAGTCCAACCCCCTGCTCAGGCAGGAGACCTGTACTAAGGGATTCGAACCGCCGAACTGCCGATTTTTCTGATCGGCAAGCTCCGTGTCTTTTTTTTTTTATTATTATTGAAAAAGTTTTAAAACAAACACAATTTCCCCACAACCCTCCCTCCCAACCCCCCTCCCCCTCCCCGACTTCCCAGAGCAGAACACAAGGTATTTCTATTGGCCTTTAACAATAAACTAAATTGCATAACCAATCATTAAACTAAGACCCCCTAAAAAAAAAAATTCTTAACCCCCCATATATAAAAGCCTATTTCTTAAACATAATACTTCTGTAGCGCTTATACAAATAAAAGAGATCATTCATAAGCTATTTGATATTTTTTGGTCTGATACTTATTTTGTATATAATCAATCCATCTTCTCCAGTCCTCTATATACCTTTCTTGTGCGTGATCCTTCAGATATGCTGAAATTTTAGCCATTTCAGCTAAATTAGTTACTTTCAATATCCAATCATCAATAGTAGGCAAAAAATCCTTCTTCAGCAAGCTCAGTGTCTTCGCTGCTTAAGCCACCTAACAGATTAACAGAGGTGCCAGGGAGGTCATCTAGTCCAACCTGCCTCCCTTTCCCCCATCCCGGCCCCCCCCCCCGCAGGAGACCCTACACCAGGGGTGAAATCCAGCAGGTTCTGACAGGTTCTGGAGAACCGGTAGCGGAAATTTTGAGTAGTTCGGAGAACCGGCAAATACCCCACTCTGGCTGGCCCCAGAGTGGGGTGGGAAGGGAGATTTTGCAATGTCCTTCCCCTCAGGAGTGGGGAGGGAATGGAGATTTTGCAGTATCCTTCCCCCAGGAGTAGGGAGGGAATGGAATTTTGTAGTATCCTTCCCCTGGAGTGGGGTGGGAATGGAGATTTTGCAGTATCCTTCCTCCAGGAGTGGGGTGGGAATGGAGATTTTGCAGTATCCTTTCCCCTGCCATGCCCACCAAGCCACGCCCACCAAGCCACCAAGCCACGCCCACAGAACCGGTAGTAAAAAAAATTGGATTTCACCACTGCCTTACACCATTTCTTTTTATTATGATTATGATTGATTGATTTTTCTATTAAATAAAGGAGAAATTTCCTGACAGTGAGAGCAATCAACCCATAGAACAGAAGTCACCTTCAGAAGTTGTGGGAGCTTCATCACTGGAAGCTTTCAAGAAGAGCTTGGACTGCCATCTGTCAGAAATGGTGTACGGTCTCCTGCTTGGGTGGGGTGGGGGCAGGGGTGGGTTCTACTTACCTTTACTACCCGTTCGCAATGGGGCCACGTGCGCGCGGGAGCAAAGCATGCGCGGAAGCGTTCTGATGATGTCAGGGTCAGTGGGCGGAGCCTCCCACTGGTTTTTCTACTGGTTCTATAGAACTGGTGCGAACCGGGAGCAACCCACCACTGGGTGGGGGGTGGGGGATGGACTAGATGACCTACAAGGTCCCTTCCAACTCTGTTAATCTGTAACTCTGTAAATACATTTCTTAGAGTATTTAATAAACATCATACAGTCTGGGTATTTAATTTGCTTAACGCCGGGTTGTCAAACTCGATTTCATTGAGGGCCGCATCAAGGGTGCATTTGACCTTGGGAGGCTGGGGTGGGCGTGGCCAGGGTGGGTATGGCCAGCTCAACGTCATTTGTATCGGGGGGCACCTATGGTGGCCTGAGCGCTCTGCCAGCGAAAACGGGCTCCCGGGATCCTTTTTTTTTTATTATTTGATTTATATGCCGCCCTTCTCCGGAGACTCAGGGCGGCTTACAAGGCGTTAAGCAATAGCCTTCATACTTTTGTATATTTCTACAAAGTCAGCTTATTGCCCCCACAATCCGGGTCCTCATTTTACCTACCTTAGAAAGGATGGAAGGCTGAGTCAACCTTGAGCCTGGTGAGATTTGAACTTGCAGTAATTGCAGGCAGCTGATGTTAATAACAGTGCTTTAGTGTGCTGCGCTACCAGGGCTCGTGCATTTCCGGTTGCGATGGTCTCCTGCAACCCTCTGCCATTGAAAATGGAGCTCGGGAGGGCCACGCTCCGTTTTCAATGGCAGAGGCACCACAGGCCGGTCCTTTGCTGTTTCTAGGGTGGCCCCGTGAGCTAGATCTAAGCACCCTATGGGCCAGATCCTGCCCCCCCCTGGCCTTCAGTTTGATACCCCTGGCTTAACAATACATATTGCATTCTTAATTGCCACCCCTCTTTTCCAACCATTGGTCAAATAAATTCTATGTTTGGTAATATTCTCTTTCTGTTTCAATGTCAATCTGTGCAGATCAGAGAACCCCCAAATCCCACTCCTGGCTGACCCTGCCCATCCCGCCCCTCCCCTCCCAGGAGTCCCCACGCGGCCCTTTTTGGATGCAGGTAAGTGCAGGGCACGCGCGGAGGCTCAGGGAGGCCGAAAAACAGGCCTACCAGAAGTTCGGAAAGGCCAGAAATGGGCCTGTTTCTGGCCTCCAAAGGGCCTTTGGAGCCTGGGGAGGCTGTTTTCGCCTTCCCGGATGCTCAAGGAAAGCCTCTGGAGCCCGGGGAGGGCCAAAACACCCCCCCTTGCCGTGGTGCAGGAGGCCAATGAGGCCACGCCCACCATGGCCACACCCACCCAGCAACCGGGCAGAGAACCCCTTGCTAAAATTTTTGAAGCCCACCCCTGAAGTAGACCAGATTTTTCTTCGAACAGGATGTTATGTTTAAAGTCCTTTTAACGCAAAACCCATGGCCATTGTCCAAAGAGAGAAGCCACAAGGCTTTTCAGTCCACAGGACCTAAGCCATTGTTTCTCAAACTTTCTGTAATCATGGCATAGTAAGTAAATATTTAGGACATGCAGGGATTGCCCCATTAAGCAAACCAAACGTTTTCCAACATTTTTGCCCTTAAGAGGATTCACATTTTTAGGGGAGGTAATATAATGAATGCGGTTGCAGTCAACATGTGCTTACCATCTATTTCTAAATTATATTTTGGCATTTATATATACAGAGCGTCCACAAAAATCCTTGCTCAGTTTTAATGTTTAATAACTTCATTTGTGTATAAGATACACACAATTTGTGAAATGCTACAGAAAGGGAAAATTGTTTAGGAGTTAGCATAGTTGTTTGGAGAAGGTTAATTCTTCACATATTCACCATGTTTTTGAATACAAAGCACCCACAGTTTTGAAGTTGTCCAAACATCTTCTGCAATTGTCCCCGGTTTATTGCACTGATCACATTTGCTGTGCTTGCATTTTGTCCAAAAGCCATTGAAAGAAAAACTCAAATAAATCCTTTGTCTTATACAAAATACAGATACATACCAGAATATTGACCAGTCTGATAAAATGCCAGTTTATAAGCAGGAATTGAACAGATCTCATCAATCCAAGTTTGCTGAACCAGGATAACACCATCTTTCTAAAATAATATTATTAATTTTTTGCTAGCCCTTAGCGTGCAAAGCCATACTTGTTATAGTTTGATGAATTTTGAATTTTAGGTAGATTCTTTTTTATTTATTTATTTAAAAAGTTTTTTTTATTAATCATTCAAAATTAAAAATATCGGACATAGATATGACATCACTGGTTCTAAACATCTTCCAACACTTCAAACTAATACAAATTATATTAATGTTAATATTATAATTATTTAACCTTATACGTTATTTATGCATAAATCATACTAACAATCTATATCATATTTCTAGGTATTTTAGATAGATTCAGATACACCTTCACATTTTTAAACCATGTTTTTTCCTCCTTTTTTCTTTTTTCTTTTGTTATTAAAATAAAATGGGAAAATAATAGGTAAGCCCTTTTTGCATGCAGGTGTTTCTTTCAACATTTTTTATTTCTAGTAGAATGAAGTTTACAAATATTAAATTTAAAGAGGGCTGGTACTTCTTCAAATGATCCCAGATCAATAACTTTTCAGCAGTCTCTGGATCAAAAGACTTCGTTGTAGGAAAATTCAGAGATATGCAAAAAAAAAAAAAAAAAAAAAAAGCTGGAGAAGGGAGGGAGAGAGGAAGCACGGAAGGAAGGAAGGAAAAGAATGAAAGAAAGAGAAAAAAGAGCAAAAGAGAAAGAAAGAAAAAAGTGCAAAAGGAAGGACAAAGAGAAAGAGAGAAAGAAAGAAAAGAAGGAAGGAAGGAAGGAAAGAAAGAAAGAAAGAAAGAAAGAAAGAAAGAAAGAAAGAAAGAAAGAAAAAGATTTTTGGGAAAAGAGGGAGAGAGGGAGGAAAAGATGGAGGGATGGAAGGAGGGAGGGAAGCAGAGAGGAAGAAAGAAAGGAAAGGAAAGGAAAAAATGAGAGAAAGAGAAAAAAGAGCAAAAGAAAAAGAAAGAAAAAAGTGGAAAAGGAAGGACAAAGAGAAAGAGTGAAAGAGAGAGAGAAAGAAAAAGAAAAACAAAGAAGGGAGGGAGGGAGGGAAACAATGAGGGAAACAGAAAGAAAGAGCAAAATAGAATAGAATAGAATTTTTTATTGGCGAAGTGTGATTGGACACACAAGGAATTTGTCTTGGTGCATATGCTCTTGGTGTACATAAAAGAAAAGATACGTTCATCAAGAATCATAAGGTACAACACTTGATAGTCATAGGATACAAATAAGCAATCAGGAAACAATATCAATATAAATCGTAAGGATACAAGCAACAAAGTTACAGTCATAAGTGGAAGGAGATGGGTGATGGGAATGATGAGAAGATGAGAAGATTAATAGTAGTGCAGACTTAGTAAATAGTTTGACAGTGTTGAGGGAATTAGTTGTTTAGCAGAGTGATGGCATTCGGGGAAAAACTGTCCTTGTGTCTAGTTGTTCTGGTGTGCAGGGCTCTATAGCATCCTTTTGAGGGTAGGAGTTGGAACAGTTTATGTCCAGGATGTGAGGGGTGTGTAAATATTTTCCCAGCCCTCTTTTTGACTCGTGCAGTATACAGGTGCTCAATGGAAGGCAAGTTGGAAGCCATTGTTTTTTCTGCAGTTCTAATGATCCTCTGAAGTCTGTGTCTGTCTTGTTGGGTTGCAGAGCCAAACCAGACAGTTATAGAGGTGCAGATGACAGACTCAATAATTCCTCTGTAGAACTGGATCAGCAGCTCCTTGGACAGTTTGAGCTTCCTGAGTTGGCGCAGAAAGAACATTCTTTGTTGTGCTTTGTTGATGACGTTTTTGATGTTAGGGTTAGAGGTAGGGTTAGGGTTAGAATGAAAGAAAGAAAAAACTGCAAAAGGAAGGAAAAAGACAGGGAGAGTGAAAGAGAGTGACTGAGAAAGAAAGAAGGAAGGAAGAAGGAAGGAAGGAAGGAAGGAAGGAAGAAAGAAAAAGATTTTTGGGAAGGGAGGAAGAGAGGGAGGAAGAAATGGAGGGAGGGAGGAACGAAGGGAAAGAATGAGAGGAAGAAAAAAGAGCAAAAAAAGCAAAAGAAAGAAAGAAAGAAAGACAAAGAAGGCAGGGTGGAAGGAAGGGGAAGAAAGAAAGAAGAGAAAGGAAAGAAGGGAGGAAGGAAGGAATTATAATTTCTTTAAGTTTTGCTCTCAAAATAAAATAAAAAAATTCTGGACTGTTTACAGAAACCAAACTGGAAAAATTGTTTGCATTTTGCTCCCACTTGCTGAGATATGATCCCATATTCAAGATCTTCAAAAATCTCACCACAAAGGTCTCTGCCATCCTCTCTTTTGTCTGGATTGATAATTCCCTGCAAATTCCTAATAGCATGGACAAATTATGTAGTAATTCCAATTCACATACACACACACACAAAAAAACCCCAGGCTAAGAGCCACCCATCCAATTACTATCACCTGGCTCTGAATAATCATTGCATTACATGTGAAGCATCCCTCTCAAAAACTCCCTGATTGGCTGAGCCAAGAAAAAAAAATTAGCGATGGAATAAGCAGGTTTTAGAGCAGGCTTCTCAACAGCGAATTAATGAATTCTATTGTATCACCGGTTCATGAAGTCACCCAGTTTAACAAGGGGCTTTAGGCTCTAGGCTGCATTCAGAGATTTGATAGCAACATTTGAGTCAATCCCCATGAGAGAGTAGGATGGAAATTGGCAGGGTCTCCTACAGACCACTTCTTTTCCAAATTATAGTGAATGTTTCATAAGAACGCTAAAATATAGGTGTGCAAATAATGGAGAATTGACGGCTTAGTCCATCCTCAAGCAGGGTTGAATCCTATGTACAATATGTGTATGTCTGTATATAGACGTGTATGTGTGTATATAGTATATATAATATTCTATATACACAATATATAATATAGCTATATATACAATATAGCACAACCAAGCCCCCACCCAAATAGAGCACACCCCCAGCCAATCAGAATACAGTTAACCCCCCATTCAATCAGAACACAGCCAAACCCCCAACCAATCAGAACACACCTCCACCCAATCAGAACACAGCCAGGCTCCCACCCAATCAGTTCACACCCCCACTGGCAGTTAAAAGGAAGAAACAGCTGCGATCACACATTGCTCCTAGAAGCACGAAGCCGAAAACACCAGCCTGAAGATGACGAATGAGACTTCGTCGAAACGTCGCCAAGACACTTCCAATTTATGTGGGAGAAAACCCGAGTAACCAAAAACCTATACATAATATAATATATATATATGTGTGTGTGTGTGCATATATATATACCCTGTTTCCCCAAAAATAAGACATCCCCTGATAATAAGCCCAATCGGGCTTTTGAGCGCATGCGCTAAAATAAGCCTCCCCCCGAAAATAAGCCCTACCCGAAAATATTTAAATGTAGAGCTGGAAATGAGGTAAGACAGCAAGAGGAGCCCCATCTTGCTCCATGCACCCCAAAATAATAAGACCTCCCTGAAAATAAGACCAAGCACTTATTTTGTGGTACAAAAAATATTTATTTATTTATTTTATTTATTATTTATTTAATCAAATTTCTATACCGCCCTATTCCCGAAGGACTCAGGGCGGTGAACAGCCAAGATAAAATACAGACAATACAAATATTAAAAAATCCCTTAAAATTATTAAATATTTCGGCCGAAACACAGATTAAAACACCCAATTTATAAAATCACGAATTAAAAAATTTAAAATTTAAGAATTTAAAAGAGGGGAGTTAGGCCAGGCCAGCTTGCTGAAATAGAAAAGTTTTGAGAGCACGGCGAAACGTGCGCAGGTCTGGGATCTTCCGTATCTCTGGGGGGAGCTCGTTCCAGATGGTAGGTGCCCCCACAGAGAAGGCTCTCCCTCTGGGGGCCGCCAGTCGACACTGTTTGGCCGACGGCACCCTGAGGAGCCCCTCTCTATGGGAGCGTACTGGTCAGTGAGAGGCTATTGGTAGCAGAAGGCGGTCTCGTAGATACCCCGGTCCGATGCCATGGAGCGCTCTAAAGGTGGTAACCAAAACCTTGAAGCGCACCCGGAAGACCACCGGGAGCCAGTGCAGCTCGCGCAGGAGGGGGGTCACATGGGAGCGCCACGTCGCTCCCATAACCACCCGCGCGGCCGCATTCTGGACCAGCTGGAGCCTCCGGGTGCTCCTCAAGGGGAGCCCCATGTAGAGAGCATTGCAGTAGTCCAAGCAGGAAGTGACAAGAGCATGAGTGACCGTATTTAACGAGTCCCGATCCAGAAAGGGACGCAACTGGCGAATCAGGCGGACCTGATAAAAAGTCCCCCTGGCCACGGCCGTCATATGCTCTTCTAAAGACAGCCGTGAGTCCAGGAGGACACCCAAGTTGCGAGCCCTCTCCGTGGGGGGCAATGACTCGCCCCCAATAGTCAGTGATGGCGCCAACTGACTATATCGGGATGTCGGAAACCACAGCCACTCGGTCTTGGATGGGTTGAGCCTGAGTCTGTTTCTCCCCATCCAGATCCGCACGGCCTCCAGGCACCGGGACATCACTTCAAGGGCATCATTGGGGTGGTCCGGGATGGAGATGTACAGCTGAGTATCGTCAGCGTACTGGTGGTACTTCACCCCGAAACCACGGATGATCTCACCCAGCGGCTTCACATAAATGTTGAAAAGAAGGGGCGAGAGGACCGACCCTTGTGGCACCCCACATACAAGGGGCCTCGGGGTCGACCTCTGCCCCCCTGTCAACACAGACTGCGACCGGTCAGAGAGAAAGGAGGAGAACCACCGTAGGACGGTGCCCCCCACCCCTAACTCCTCTAGCCGGTGCAGCATGATACCATGGTCGATGGTATCAAAAGCCGCTGAGAGGTCTAATAGGACCAGGACAGAGGAACAACCCCTGTCCTGAGCCCTCCAGAGATCATCAACCAACGCGACCAATGCCGTTTCCGTGCTGTACCCAGGCCTGAAGCCCGACTGGAACGGATCCAGATACGACGATTCATCCAGGTACTGGGGGAGCTGTTGCGCTACCACACTCTCAACAACCTTCACAATGAAGCGAAGGTTGGAGACTGGACGATAATTTGCCAACACTGCCGGGTCCAGGGAAGGTTTCTTGAGGAGAGGCCTCACCACCGCCTCTTTCAAGGCGGCAGGGAAGACACCCTCACTCAAGGAAGCATTTATAATCCCCTGGAGCCAGCCTCGTGTAACCTCCCGAGAGGCCAGCACCAACCAGGAGGGACACGGGTCCAGTAAACATGTGGCTGCGCTCAGTCTGCCCAGTATCCTGTCCACGTCTTCGGGTGTCACAGAATCAAACTCTCCCCAGATAATACTCACAAGACCTGCCTCTGTCCTCCCCGCTGAATCTACCCAGTCAGAGTCCGGATGTTCCCGAATCTGAGCGATTTTGTCATACAGATACTGTACAAAATCCTCGGCTCTACCCTCCAAGGGGTCCTCCCGCGCTTCCTGGTGGAAGGGTCTTATTTTTGGGGAAACACAGTGTGTGTGTGTGTGTGTGTGTGTGTGTGTGTGTGTGTGTGTGTATCCTTAGTCTCCCAATGGGCAGCAGGATGCTTGCTGGCTGCCTGAAAAAAGCCTAGAAACTAGTGGATTGTGATTTCACTGAACTAGGGCTGCATAAAAACCTATGTACAATATGTCTATGTCTGTATATAGAGAAGTGTATGTCTAAATTGAGCCCAAAATTTATGTTGCTCTGTGAAACATTTGTTAAGTGAGCTTTGCTCCATTTTATGACCTTTCTTGCCACAGTTGTTAAGTGAATCATTGTAGTTGCTAAGTTAGCAACGTTGTTAAGGTGAATCTGGCTGTACTTATCAGAAGGTCACAAAAGCTGATCACCTGACTCCAACCGTCATAAATATGAATCAGTTGCCAAGCGTCTGAATTTTGATCACATGTCCCTGGGGATGATGCAATGGTCATAAGTGTGAAAAATGGTCATAAGTCACTTTTTTCAGTGCTGTTGTAACTTCAAACAGTCACTAACCAAATGATTGCAAGTCAAGGACTACCTGTATTTGTATGCTGCCTATATTATTTTTACAAGCAACCCAAGGCAACAAAGATAGCCAACACACCTTCCTCCTCCTGTTTTCCCTGCAACAACAACCCTGTGAAGCGGGGTTGGGCTGAAAAAGAGTGACTGGCCACAAGTCATCCAATCGGCTTTCATAGCTAAGGAGGGCCTAGAATTCTCAGTCACCTGGTGATTGGCCACAATTCACCCAGCTGGCTTTCATGCCTAAAGCGGGACTAGAACTCACAGTCTCTTGGTGATTGGTCACAAGTCATCCAGCTGGCTTTCATACCTAAGGCGGGACTAGAACTCACAGTCTCTTGGTGATTGGTCACAAGTCATCCAGCTGGCTTTCATACCTAAGGCAGGACTAGAACTCACAGTCTCTTGGTGATTGGTCACAAGTCATCCAGCTGGCTTTCATGCCTAAGGCGGGACTAGAACTCACAGTCTCTTGGTGATTGGTCACAAGTCACCCAGCTGGCTTTCATGCCTAAGGCGGGACTAGAACTCACAGTCTCTTGGTTATTGGTCACAAGTCACCCAGCTGGCTTTCTACCTAAGGCAGGACTAGAACTCACAGTCCCCCTGCTTGCTAGCCTGGTGCCTTAACCACTAGACTAGACCATACTCAGGGCTGAGATTCAGCCGGTTAGAACCGGTTCGGGCAAATCGGATGTCAATTTTAATCTGGTTCGCCGAACCAGTAGTTGCAAGAACTGGCTGACCCCGCCCACCCCAACACTCTCTCCCAGGAGTCTCCACACAGCACATTTTGGATGCCAGGTAAGTGCAGGGCCCGTGTGGAGGCTCTGGGAGGGCGAAAAAAGGCCTACTGGAAGCTCCGAAAGTCCGGAAATGGGCCCGTTTCCAGCCTCCGGAGCCCGGGGGAGGCTGTTTTTGCCCTCCGAGAGGCTTGAGGAAAGCCTCTGGAGCCTGGGGAGGGCAAAAATGCCACGCCCCTGGTGGTGCAGGAGGCCGAGTAGGCCACGCCCACCATAGTCATGCCCACCAGGCAACCGGGCAGAAAACCAGTTGCTAAAATTTCTGAATCCCATCCCTGACCATACTGGCTTTTATCTCTTTTTCCTGATTTCTCCCAGACATGGATGACCCGAAAGCAGAATTTGCCCATCTGTACCCAGCTGCAAATTCTTTTGAGACATCTTATGCAGATCCAATAAGTTCAAGGCCAGGTTTTGCACTGGTCTGATATATAATAACATTTTGTTATGGCCTGAACTGATGAAACAGCAAATAGATAGTTTTGCGTAGGCCTACTACTCAAAGCCTACCGTTTCCAGCACAAATCCTTTTGCTTTCCTTGAATAAATATATTTTCTCTCTGAGATAAGCAGTAAAATTACACAGAGCCCTGGTGGCCCAGCAGACTAAAGCACTGTTATTAACATCAGCTGCCTGCAATTATTGCAAGTTCAAATCTCACCAGGCTCAAGGTTGACTCAGCCTTCATCCTTTCTAAGGTAGGTAAAATGAGGACCCAGTTTGTGGGGGCAATAAGCTGACTTTGTATAAATATACAAAAGTATGAAGGCTATTGCTTAACGCATTGTAAGCCGCCCTGAGTCTCCGTAGAAAGGCGGCATATAAATAATTTTTAAAAAAAAAAATAAGATGGGAGGGGGAATAGTAAGTGAGATGGTTATTTTTTATTTTACTCTGAGAACATCAAACTAATATAAGCAGACTCCTGTAGTTGCACCTGCGGGCGGCCATGAAAAATGAAGATACAATGAGAAAAAGATAAAGAGCAAGGAGGATTGTATATCCAACAAAGAAACAAACAAGCAAAAAATACAGAAAAAAAAAGCAAGGAAGCAAAAACCAGACCCTGGAAGGGGAAAATGACAAAAGGAAGCAAAAATATAAAGGCAAAACAGATCCAGAAACATGTAACATGTCTGCACTTGTTCATACAAACACAGTAGAATTGATAAGCCATTTCGCTCCATGTTTCTATTTATTTAATAAATTTTGATTCATCTTTAATAAAGAATAAAAGATAAAAAATATCTTTATTGATTTATTTTTGTTCCCTATTTGAGGGGCTGCCACAGAGAGGAGGGGGTCAAGCTATTCTCCAAAGCACCTGAAGGCCAGACAAGGAATAATGGATGGAAACTGATCAAGGAGAGATTCAACCTAGAAATAAGGAGAAATTTTCTGACTGTAAGAACCATCAACCAATGGAACAGAAGTTGCCTTCGGAAGTTGTGGGAGCTTCATCCCTGGAGGCTTTCAAGAAGAGACTGGACTGCCATCTGTCAGAAATGGTGTAGGGTCTCCTGCTTGGGCGGGGGGTTGGACTAGATGACCTACAAGGTCCCTTCCAACTCTGTTCATCTGTTAAACTCATAGAGATAGATCTCGATTTACGACAACTGAGAACGGAACCATTGTTGCTAAGCAAGGTGATTGTTAAATGAGCTGCGTCCTATTTGATGACCTTTTTCTGCCATGGTCATTAAGCGTGTAGGAAGTTAACACCCACCCCTTTTCTAGAAGAATGAAATATTTTAAGAAATATTAAAAAGACAGAATATTATGTTTCCCTGTATGAGAAATGGAGAAGCGTGTTTTAAAGACAAAGCAGCTCCCACCTTCCTGCCTCCCCCCCCACCCTTTTATCAATGGGCCAGAGGCAGAAACCCAATCCTTTGTCAAAGGACCATCATCTGCAACACAATAGGACCCATCTAGTAACAAAAACTCACCACATGGCACCTGGGAAGATTACATCAGCCAGCAAGGCTAGCTAAGATCCCCACCCCCTGGGAGTCTGACAACCAATCAGGATACTCTTTCGGGGCCCCAGGAAGTTCAAAGCCAGAGAGGGCATAAAACCTGGGGACTCGCTGCATCTCAGCCCTTTTTCTGTTCAGGAACTCAAACCATGTGATCCTGTCCACCATTAAACCATCTTTCCAAGCACTCTCCATGTTTCCAGTGTCTTTTTCCCCATTTGGAGCTGAACCCAGAAGGATATTTCTTCCAACAATTGAATCATTGCAGTTGTCAACTTGCAAAGCTTTCAAGTTGCCATGAGCAGGAGGCTTTTGTCAAAGCTTTGCAAGTTGACAGCAGTCACTGGGTGAAGCATACAATTATTAAACGAATCTGATTTCCCCCGTTAGATTTGACTGTTGGAAGCTGGCTGGGAAGGTTGCAAATGGCGGTCACACGATTCTCGGAAATGCAATCCTCATAAATTCATTTTGAATTTTGATTTTATAATGGCAAGGAAGCTGCAACGGTCGCACGGGTGAGGACCAAATTTGGATCACTTTCTCCAGTGCTATCGTAACATCAAACAGTCGCTAAACACATACCGTATTTTCCAGCGTATAAGACGACTTTTGAACACATGAAAATCTTCTCAAAAGTCAGGGGTTGTCTTATACGCCGGGTGTCGTTCTCCTGTAACCAGGCAGACCAGCCCGAAAGGCTCTGACAAGCCTTAAATGGCTCTGGCGATCCAAGCTCTGACGATCCCAGCTTTGCCTGCTAATCAGGCAACTCAGCTGGGATCGCCAGAGCCCTGTAAAAAGAAAAAAGTTTTCCCCCTCCAGCTTGCTTACCTTAGCTGCTAATCGCAACACTTGCCTTGCTTCGCTTGCTTGAATCCATTCCATCAGCAAGCCACTCCCTGCCTGCAATCAAGCTGTATGTGGAATTTTGTGTGTGTAAAGTATGAAAGTTGTTTTTTTGGGGCTTTTTGTGGCTGTGTGAGGTTCCTGCTTGTTGTAGGGGCCATTTTGGGTCTAGCACAGCTGCTTTTACATTGTGGGTGAGCCAGTTGTGTTGTGTTGTGTGTGTGTAAAGTGTAAAAGTTGTTTTTTGGGGCTTTTTGTGGCTGTGTGAGGTTCCTACTTGTTGCAGGGGCCATTTTGGGTCTAGCACAGCTGCTTTTACATTGTGGGTGAGCCAGTTGATGTTTTTTTAATTTTTATTTGGTGTGCGTTGGAAGAGGGTAGTCTTATACAGTGAGTATAGCCCAAACCCTATATTTTAACAGGAAAAGTCAGGGGTCGTCTTATATGCCCAGTCGTCTTATACGCTGGAAAATACGGTACTGTATTTTTCGGAGTATAAGATGCTCCGGACTATAAGATGCATCTACCTTTTTTGGTGAGGAAAACAAGAAAAAGAAATCTGCCTCTGCCTCCCAGCAATTTTGCCTCGTTGCACCAAACAGCAAACAGCCTGCTTTACTTTCATTTTCGTTTTCAGCATAGCTTGATTAGCACAAGAAAAAAAAATCTGCTCTCAACAATTTACCTCCTTGCAGCAAGCAGCAGAGGCCCACGCAGCAATAGGCAATGGCAATCCCTGCAGCCTGAAACAACTGAGAGTCGGGAGGCCGATCCAAGGGACAATCAACTTGTGCTAATTAGGCTGTGCTGAAGCTGAAACGGGCTGTTTCTTCTTGCTGCTTGCTACAAGGAGGTAAACTGCTGGGAGGCAGAGGCCAAAGGGTGGGGGCCAGTGCGTGGATTGGTATGTAAGACGCACCCAAATTTTCACCCTCTTTTATTTATTTATTTATTATTTATTTATTAATTTAATTTGTATACCGCCCTTCTCCCAGAGGGGACTCAGGGTGGGGAACAGCCAAAATTAAAAAACATACAAATACAAAAGTTAAGATAATTAAAAAAGAATTAAATCATAGCTTCCCAATTTAAAACCCCCAAATCCATAAAATTTAAAATCCCAATTAAAAACCATTTAGGCTAGGCCGGCTTGGTGGAATAAAAACGTCTTCAGGGCTTTACGGAAGGTCCGGAGGTCCGGGATCAATCATATTCCAGGAGGCAGCTCGTTCCACAGGGCGGGTGCCCCCACAGAGAAGGCTCTCCCCCTGGGGGCTGCCAGCCGACATTGCCTGACCGACGGCACCCTGAGGAGGCCCTCTCTGTGCGAGCGAATTGGCCGGTGGGAGGTTATCGGTAGCAGCAGGCGGTCTCGCAAATATCCTGGCCCTAAGCCATGGAGCGCTTTAAAGATGAGAACCAACACCTTAAAGCGCACCCGGAAGACCACCGGGAGCCAATGCAGCTCGCGCATTGGTGCATCTTATACTCTGAAAAATACGGTAATGTCTGGCTATGGGTGGTTTTGTAAAACCGTTGCAAAATGTGGTCATGTGACCACAGAAACAACAGTAAAAGCAGCCATGTTGCCCGGTGCCCAAAGTTTGGTCATGTGACCACAGAGGAGGCCTGACCATCACTCACCCTCAGAGGTGGCTGACAAGGTAGAAGAACTCATCTCCTTCCCATTCATCTCTTGGCTCTTGTAGGCATGGTTTTTAGCACAGTTTTTTAAAAAATAATATTTCAATACTGGTTTGTTTTAATTTTTTACTTATTTTTCACCTGTTTCTCATAATTTGTAAGATGCCCAGAGTCCATGTTTGTATATGAAATTTATAGCTCGTTTGTTGTAGTGGCAAAAACACTGGCTTAGAACCCAGGAGACTGTGAGTTCTAGATCTCCCTTAGGCATCAAAGCCAGTTGGGTGACAATGGGGCACTCATGCTACCTCGTGGACAGATTCAGCCATAGTTTCAAGTGGGAAGCTGTGAGGATCCTGGACCAAGCCAAATCCAAGACCACTAGGGAATTCTGGGAAGCCTGGCACTCAGACAAATCGGCCATCAACAGGCACTGTGAGATGAACCACGTTTACACATCAACTGAAAAGAGACATTACAAAAGGAAACAAAAAGAATACTTCTTCACCAACAGCCAATACCCAGATAAGCAGGGATTAACACCAGACAAACAATAATGAAAAGAAGGACAAGGGGTCACATGATAGTAGTATTCCAATATCTCAGAATAGAATAGAATAGATTTTTTTATTGGCCAAGCGTGATTGTACACACAAGGAATTTGTCTTGGTGCATATGCTGTCAGTGTACATAAAAGAAAAGATACATTCGTCAAGAATCATAAAGTACAACACTTAATGATAGTCATAGGATACAAATAAGCAATCAGGAAACAATATCAATATAAATCGTAAGGATAGAAGCAACAAAATTACAGTCATACAGTCCTAAGTGGGAGGAGATGGGTGATAGGAACGATGAGAAGATTAATAGTAGTGCAGACTTAGTAAATAGTTTGACAGTGTTGAGGGAATTAGTTGTTTAGCAGAGTGATGGCGTTCGGGGAAAAACTGTCCTTGTGTCTAGTTGTTCTGGTGTGCAGTGCTCTACAGTGTCCTTTTGAGGGTAGGAGTTGAAACAGTTTTATGTCCAGGATGCGAGGGGTCTGTAAATATTTTCACAGCCCTCTTTTTGACTCGGGCAGTAGACAGGTCCTCCATGGAAGGCATGTTGGTAGCCATTGTTTTTTCTGCAGTTCTAATTATCCTCTAAAGTCTGTGTCTGTCTTGTTGGGTTGCAGAACCAAACCAGGCACTTATAAGAGGTGCAGATGACAGATCCAATATCTGAGGGGCTGCCACAAAGAAGAGGAGGTCAAGCTATTCTCCAAAGCACCAGAGGGCAGGACAAGAAGCAACGGATGGAAACTAATCAAGGAGAGAAACAACCTAGAACTAAGAAATTTCCAGACAGACCAATTAATCAGTGGAACAACTTGCCTTCAGAAGTTGTGGGTGCTCCAACACTGGAGGTTTTTAAGAAGAGATTGGAGAGTCTGAAATAGTATAGGGTCTCCTGTTTGGGAAGGGGGTTGGACTAGAAGACCTCCAAGGTCCCTTCCAACTCTGTTATTCTATTCTAATCAAGCAGAAAACAATACGTTAATCAAGGAGAAAACCACACCGCCATCAACATTGGTAGAACAAGCTACTATATGTTAACAGGGAGTAAGCCCCACCTTCTCCAGCACGGATGGTATTACTAAGGCGGGCAAACAAAGCAAAGACTCCACCGTTTAACCTTGAGCTACAGATATTCTCTTCTACTGAAGGATTACTTCTACTTGTATTTCTGTACATCCTCTGGGGAGCATTAGCATTCAACTCGTGCAGCGTTCACAGCACACTCCTAAGATGGGGTGCGCGTGTCCAGCGCTCATCAGCAGCACAAATGGCTTAAACTTAATTCCTTCTCTAGCATCCCATAAGACAGGATATAATGTCAAGGCTTCATAATAACGCCAGCTCTTTCCCCCCACCGGTTAGCCAGAAGGCAAGGCTTGGGTACTATAGCCTAGAGTTTGGAAGTGTAGGTGTCTCTAGGATTACAGGGTTTTTGCCCCGATAACAGAACAACAGAGTCGGAAGGGATGCTTGGAGCTTTTCTAAACCAACCCTCTGCTTCAAGCAGGAGCCCCTATACCCGTGATGGTGAACCTATGGCACAAATAGCTATATCGGTGGGCACGTAAACTCAGCTCGCCCAGCTGATTTTTGGGCCTTCTGGTCCCACCGGAAGTTGGCAAACGGGCTGTTTTCGGCCTCCAGAGGGCCTCCGGGGGGTAGGGAAGGCTGTTTTTGCCCTCCCCCAACTTCTAGAAAGGCTCTGGAGGCTGGGGAGAGCAAAAAACAGGCCTTTGGTCCCACTGGAAGTTGGCAAACAGGCTGTTTTCGGCCTCCCTCCGGAGGGTGAAGAAGCTGTTTTTGCCCTCCCCAGACTTCTAGAAAGGCTCTGGAGGCTGGGGAGAGCAAAAAACAGGCCTTCTGGTCCCACTGGAAGTTGGCAAACAGGCTGTTTTCGGCCTCCCTCCGGAGGGTGAAGAAGCTGTTTTCGTCCTCCCCAGACTCCTAGAAAGGCTCTGGAGGCCGGGGAGAGCAAAAAACAGGCCTTCCGGTCCTACCGGAAGTTGGCAAACGTGCTGTTTTCGGCCTCCAGAGTGCCTCCGGGGAGTAGGGAAGGCTGTTGTTTGCCCTCCCCAGACTTCTAGAAAGGCTCTGGAGGCTGGGGAGAGCACAAAACAGGCCTTCTGGTCCCACTGAAAGTTGGCAAATGGGCCGTTTTCGGCCTCCGGAGAGCAAAAAATGGGGCTACCGTGCCATCGCATGGCAGGAGCATGGGGAGCATGGGAGGGTCACATGCGCATACACGGGGGCAGGGTACATAGAATAGTGGGTGTGGGCACACGCACATGCGACACCCCCCCCGCTCCTGGCATGTGATGGCAAAAAGGTTAACCATCACTGCCCTATACCATTCCAGACAAGTGGACGTCCAGTCTCTTCTTAAAAACTTCCAGTGATGGAGCACCCACAACTTCTGGAGGCAAGTCGTTCCACTGGCTAATTGTCCTCAGCGTCAGGAAATTCCTCCTTAATTCTAGATTCTTCTCCTGCCTTCAGGTGCTTTGGAGAATAGCCTTTCTCCCTCTTCTTTCTGGCAGCCCCCTGAGATATTGGAACACTGCTATCATGCCTCCCCTCGTCCTTCTTTTCATTAAACTAGACATACCTAATTTCTGCAATTTATTTATTTATTGAATGTATTTTGCCGCCTATTCGCCCATGGCGACTCAAAGTGGCTTACGGAATATAAAACCTCATTTAAAACAATAAAACTTATAAAAGGAATCAAATAAATTAATAAAATATAATAAAATCACCCCCCACCCCGGCGATAGCAGATCATATGAGTCATTTAATGGGCTCCATCTCCTCTGGGTTCCCCAGGCCCACTGGGAGAACCAGGTCTTCAGGGCCTTCCGGAAGAGTGTTAGAGTGGGGGCCATTCTAATCTCTGAGGGGATGATGTTCCAGAGAGAGGGAGCCACCACGGAGAAGGCCATTCTTCTGGGTCCCACCAGGTGTATCTCCCTCGGGGATGGGACTCACAGCATTCCCTGCCTCCCTGCTCTGATACGTCGGATAGATGTGACCGGCAAGAGACGGTCCCTCAGATAACCTGGTCCCAAGCCATGAAGGGCTTTTAAAAGTAACAACCAGCACCTTGAATTGCACCTGGATGCAATCGGCAACCAACGCAACTCTCACAGGAGATTGTTCTTCATATGTTTTAGCCTCCAGTTCCCTTATCATCTTTGTTGCTCTTCTCTGTCCTCTTTCTAGAGTAGTGATGGCGAACCTATGGCATGCGTGCCACAGGTGGCACGCGGAGCCATATCGGTGGGCACACGAGCGTTGCCCTAGCTCAGCTCTGGCACGCATGCACGTGCCGGCCAGCTGATTTTTGGGCCTTCCAGGCTCACCGGAAGTTGGGCAAACGGGCCATTTCCAGCCTCCGGAGGGATGGGGAAGGCCGTTTTTGCCCTCCCCAGGCTTCTAGAAAGGCTCTGGAGCCTGGAGAGAGCGAAAAACGGGCCTTTTGATCCCACTGGAAGTCGGCAAACAGGCCGTTTCTGGCCTCCGGGTGGTGGGGAAGGCCGTTTTTGCCCTCCCCAGGCTTCTAGAAAGGCTCTGGAGCCTGGGGAGAGCGAAAAATGGGCCTATTGGGCCCACCGTGCCATCGCGTGCCAAAAGCAGGGGGAGCATGAGGGGGGGCGGGGCACATAAAATTATGGATGTGGGCACACGTGCGTGTGTCCCCCCTGCTCCCCCCCTGCTTTTGGCACACGATGGCAAAAAGGTTAGCCATCACTGTTCTAGAGTCTCAACAAGTTTTTTACTTCGTGGCAACCACAACTGGGTGCAGTATTTCAAAAGTGAAGACTTACCAAGGCATTATGAAGCGGTACTAACACTTCACATGATCTTGATTCTATCCAGGGGTGAAATCCAGCAGGTTCTGGAGAACCAGGAGCGGATATTTTGAGCAGTTCGGAGAACTGGCAAATACCACTTCTGGCTGGCCCCAGAGTGGGGTGGGAACGGAGATTTTGCAATATCCTTTCCCCAGGAGTGGGGAGGTAATGGGGATTTTGCAGTATCCTTCCCCTGAAGTGGGGTGGGAATGGAGATTTTGCAGTATCTTTCCCCTGAAGTGGGAAGGGAATGGGGATTTTGCAGTATCCTTCCCTTGCCATGCCCAAGCCACCCACCAAGCTATGCCACGCCCATCAAGCCACGCCCACAGAACCGGTAGTAAAAAAAATTGAACTTCACCACTGATTCTATCCTTCTGTTAATAGAGCCTAAGACTGTGTTGGCTTTTTTTGGCTGTTGTTGCTGCACACTGCTGGCTCATATTTAAGTGGTTGCCCAGTGAGACTCCAAGATCCCTCTCACAGTCACTACTATTGAGTCACGTACCACCCTATACTATACCTTTGCAACAAATGCAGCATTGTCAGAGCATAAAGTCAGTCCTCAACTTCCAACTGCAACTGTGCACAGAATTACAATTGTAAGTTGTAGCAATCATAGTAAACCCAATGATTGTAAGTCAAGGACTACCTGTACCTCTGTTGGGAGGCACAGTATGTTTTATGTTCTCTACACATTGGCAGCCAGTTCTATAAATTTGCTTGTCAACCTGTTATTTGTCTCCATCTCTTTTTCTTTTCTTCTCTTTCTTTGGAGTTCTGAGCCAAGGGGAGAATCCCCCAGATTTGGGTGTTTCCATCCCGCAGCAGACTGGGTAGCCGTTAAGTTTAACTCCATGCATTAAGGCTTTTTGGATAAAAATATGGTGGATTATTCAAAATATTTTAAGGAAAAAAAATTAAATTTACACCAGTTTTTTTTTGTTGGGAATAGTCACGGATTGTACTGTAATAGAGACTAAGTTGGTTTTGAATTTAATAACAGCTGCCAGGTTACTGGTGGCACAGTACTGGAAGAAGGAAGATCCACCTACCATTGAGGAATGGACATTAAAAGTTGTGCATCTGGCTGAGATGGCAAAAATTTCATCATATCTTAAAGATCATTCAAATGAAAGATACATATCAGAATGGAGAAGATGGATTGACTATATGCAAAAAAAGTATCCGAACAAGAAGATTCATATAGCTTATGAATGAAATATTTTTAAGTAGTTTATATTTATAGTTCTTGAGTTATAAGGAGTTAAAGATTTAGGGAGAATATGAATGCAATAATTTGTTAGCATATCTTAGCTTTATGTTTGTGAATGCTATACCCTGTGCCCGTTCTGGGAAGTCTAGGGAGGGGGGTGGGGGGGAAGGGGGGAGGGGGAAAGGGTGGGTGGGGGAGAAAATATTTGTATTTCTTATAAAACTTTTTAATAATAATAAAAAAACGTTTAACTCCATGCAAAATTGAGCTAAATTGAAGTTAGTTTGCTGAGTCAATTAACTCCCCCTCCCCATTTGCAACTCCATCGATCCAGTTAAGTGTAATGTTAAGGGGAGCAAGGCATGCCTTTTATTTTGGACAGCCTGTAAATCAAAGTAGTGCTGAAGCTTGCAAATTGCCTGGGGTAATTTGATCATACTACACACAATTGAATTCTCTGGGGCGGCCTTTTTCAAACTTGGCAACTTTTAAGATGTGCAGACTTCAGCTGGCTGGGGAATTCTGGGAGTTGAAGTCCACCCACTTTAAAGTTGCCAAGTTCGAAAAATATGGCTCTGGAGCACATTTGAATATTCTTAAATTGGGGATTAACCCAAGGCTGAATGAGAAATAAAGAGACAGAAACATACTAAAAAATCAAAATAGAGGTTAAGGATGGTGCTGCATAAGGACTATCTAACAGTGCCCCCTTGAGGCTACATAGACAAATTGTTCCATGAATAGAATAGCATAGAATTCTTTATTGGCTAAGTGAGATTGGACACACAAGGAATTTGTCTTTGGTGTATATGCTCTCAGTGTTCATAAAGAGAATAAAATACATTCATCAAGAATAAAAAGATACCCCAGACATGCAATAGAAAATATTAAGTATAGAACAAAAACAGGAGGTGATTACTTATAAAGAGCTTCTTTTTATGGAAAGGGGTAAATTGCAATTGAAACCTTTAAATGTATTGAAAGAAGAAGGGATAATCTATACTTGGTTTCAGTATGGTCAGTTTCATGCTAGATGGAGGGAAGATCAAAAAATGGGTGTTATGCAAAATGAGGAAAACCTGGTAAAACAGATTAGAGATCAAAGTCAAATGCATATTAAAAGGTTGTATAATGCACTACTGGAAATCGATTCAGAAACGGAATTGGTTAAGGATTGCATGATAAAATGGGCACAAAACTTTCAGGAACCCGTGATGATAGAAACATGGGAAAAGATTTGGGTTAGAAATGTTAAATTTACGCAAGCACAAAGGGTGGGGGGAAAATTGGGGGGGGGGAAATTTTCTTTGTAAAACTTTTTAATAAAAAAAAAAGAATAAAAAGATACAACACCTAGTGATAGTCAAGGTTACTAATAAGCTATCAAATCATACTAGGAAACAAATACAAACAATATAATTGAAAGATACAAGCAACATGGTTATAAAAAATAAATAAAATAAACTTTATTGTCATTGTATGTGTATACACAGTAACACATACTATACATAACATACTATAACATGGTTATAGTAATAAGTGGGAAGAGATAAATACTAGTAAGTATGAAATTACTAAATGAAGCATATATCATTCCCTATCAGATTTTAGTTTTCTTTCTTCAGTCGCTAAGTTGTCTGTGGAGATTCTCAGTCATCCAGTCATGATTGTCCCAAAGGTGTTTTTTCAAGAGGCAACTGGATTTTCTTTTTGAAGACGTTTCCTTCTCATCCAAGAAGCTTCTTCAGCTCTGACTGGATGGTGGGGAATGGAAGGATTTATACTCTTTGCAGGCAGCTGATCATTTGCATCCTTTTAGAGAGTCGTTGAGGCCACTTGGACACAGATAAACCTCCAAGTGGCCTCAATGACTCTCTAAAAAGAATGCAAATGACCAGCTGTCTGCAAGGAGTATAAATCTTCCCATCCTCCACCATCCAGTCAGAGCTGAAGCTTCTTGGATGAGAAGCGAAAGTCTTCAAAGAAAAAACAAGTAAGTCCAGTTGCTTCTTGAAAAAGCTCCTTTGGGATAGTTGTGTCCCAATCTTTGCAACCTCATGGACCACAGGCACACACCAAGGCCCCTCTGTCCTCCATTTTCCCCCCGAGTCTTCCCAAATTCATGTTCACTGCGTCAGTGACACTAACTTTCTCATCGTCTGCCATCCATTTCTCCTTTTGCTTTCAGTCTTTCTCAATAACAGGGTCTTCTCTAGAGTCCTTTCTTCTCATTTGGTGGCCAAAGTACTTGAGCTTCAGCTTCAGAATTTGTCCTTCCAAAAGGACAGCCAGGGTTGATTTTCTTTAATATTGACCGATTGGATCTCCTTGCAGCCCAAGGGACCCTCAACCCTCTTCTCCAGCACCACAATTCAAAAGCATCAATTCTTCCAGTGGTGAAATCCAACTTTTTTTAAACTACCAGTTCTGTGGGCGTGGCTTGGTGGGCGTGGTGTGACTTGGTGGGTGTGGTGTGACTTGGTGGGCGTGGCAGGGGAAGGATACTGGAAAATCTCCATTCCCACCCCACTCAGGGGCCAGCCAGAGGTGGTATTTGCCGGTTCTCCGAACTGCTCAAAATTTCCACTACTGGTTCTCTAGAACCTGTCAGAACCTGCTGGATTTCACCCCTGAATTCTTTGCGGCTTAGCCTTCCTTATGGTTCAACTCTGGCAGCCATACAGTACCACTGGGAAAACCTGATTTTTGTCAGCAAGGTGATGTCTCTGCTTTTTAATATGCTGTCTAGGTTTGCCATAGTTTGGTTTTAAGGTTTTTTTTTAATACTGGAAGGCTATACCAGGTAACTCCTCCTCCGATCCAATCTGGAAATAAGGAATTCTCCGAGCTTGTGGGTTGATTTCCGAATGTTTTGTTACCAGGCTAGGTAACATCTTCAGTGGAGTTTAGGGGATATCAGTATCCGTGTGTGCATGCATGGGAGGGGCAAGGCCCGTGTGGGGGGCTACGCATTCATGCACGGGCCATGTGTGTGGGGCCACATGTGCATGTGTGTGTGGAACATGTGGGCCCACGCATGCGCATGTGCAGGGGGGCAGGGCGCATACATTGGCCCAAGTGGGGGGGGGGATTGGGCGCACACACGGATGCTTTGGGCACTCGGTCCAGAAAAGGTTACCCATCACTACCCTAAACTCTGCCCAAGGTGTTAGCTAGCCTAGTAACGAACCGTTCAGAAACCAACCCACAAGCTCGGAGTATGAACCTTTACCCTCAACTTACACCCGAGCCACAGATATTCGTCACTATTGCATAAGAAGGAATTTCCCTGACAAGTGAGAATCATTAATCAGTGGAAGAGTTTGCCTCCCGGAGTTGTGAGTGCTCCATTGCTGGAGGTTTTTAAGAAAAGATCGGACAACCGCATGTCCAAGATGGCAAAAGGACTCCTACCACAGGCATGGGGTTAGACTAGAAGACCTCCAAGGTCCCTTCCAGCCCTGTGATTCATTTCGCTGAGCCTTTTCTGAAACCGACCTGCTCAATTTGCATTTCTCTGTGCAGGTATACCTGTAACTCCCCCTGGGGCTTCGGCTGGCTCCTGACCTTCGCACCTTCCGCCGCGAATTAAAAACACGGCTGTTTACATCGCCCAACCTGGACTGAGGGGGTTTGATTATTTTAATGGGTTTTTAATATATGTTTTAAATTTATATTTATACATGTATGTATTTTGTATGTATTTTATGTTTTATTGGGTTTGTTTTTATTGTTGTAAGCCGCCCTGAGTCTACTGGAGATAGGGCGGCATAGAAATCACATAAAATAAATAAATAAATAAATAAAATAAACTTCATATTGCATCCCTCATGCAAAACTGGAAAGATACGAGTTGGGTCCTGCTTTAAATCATTTTAATTCTTTACATTAGAGGTCTTCAAACTTGGCAGCTTTAAGACTTGTGGACTTCAACTCCCAGAATTCTCTGGGAGAATCTGGCTGGAGAATTCTGGGAGCTCTGCTGGCTGGAGAATTCTGGGAGTTGAAGTCCACAAGTCTTAAAGCTGCCAGGTTTGAAGACCTCTGCTTTACATATACACTACCCAGTCCTGATTCCCTTTTCCTTTACGCTACTCACAGCCAGCACCCGCATCTACAGTTCCGGCGGGGGGCTGGACTAGATGACCTTTAAGGTCCCTTCCAACTCTTGCTCCTCCCACGTTCGTCTCTAGCTGGGCACGCGCCAATCCGCCACGCGCTCACAGCCCGGCCATCATCCCTGCGAAAGCACCCGGCGCCTCCTGACCAATCAGCGCCTCTTTCGGACCGGCTCGCGGCGGAGCCCACCAATCCGTGCGCCCTTCCTCTTCCTCCTCTCTTCCCCCCCCCCACCTCCGGCGCGCGGCCCTGTCCGTCACCCCGCGCGGAGGCGCTTCGTGGCGTCCTTTCCAGGCCGAGAGGCGGGCCCTGCCTTGACGCATGCGTAGAGCGTCTTGCGGTCTCTTTCCCCCCCCCTTCTTCTTCTTCTTCTTCTTCTTCTACTTCCCCCATTCCCCTCCCTTCTCTCCTCTTTCTCCCGGCTACCCGGCATCCTTTGCAAAGTGGCAACGTAAGCCGGTCGTGGCAAAGGCGGCGCCTGCGCAGTGAAAGGCGTTATAAAAAAAAAAAAAAAAAAAGAGCCGGCTGAGAGGTTTTTTTTCCACCCGGCCGGTTGACGGACTGACGGCAAACGGTGGTTCGCTCGCCCGACTCCGGAGTAGCCGCTTTGCCCTTTTCGCCTAGTCGGGTACGTCCCATGGCTGAGCCTGAGGTGGGGGAGGGCGAGTGGGTTTTCCCCTCCCCCCTCTCCCTCAGGCCATATCCCTCCCCCTCCCCCACTTAACCCCCCCCCTCTTTTTCCTATGAGGGAATCCGCTTTGAATCCTGGCTCCCCTCAGGCGCCTCTAGAGAGGGGGGGGGAGGTAGGCAAGGATCTCCACACACCCACACACCCCAATGGGATCCCCAGGGATCTATAATGCTCGAATGGCTTGCGGGGGGGGTGTTGGGCTGGGTTGCTGGGGTCCCCCCTCCCCCCCCTCAGTTGGGTCGAAGATTTGATCCCCCACAAGACAGCCAGGAAATTCAAATTGGGCTCCTCTCTCTCTCTCTTTTTTTTGCAGAAAGAGGCTGGGATGAATAATGAATGGAAAGTACCTGGGTTTGTTTTTGGTTTTTGGGGCTGGGGGAGGGGGAGTGGGGGTGCAAATGTCAGGTTCTGCCTTCATGAATCTGCCACCAATGCATTAAAAAAAAGGGGGGGAGGGTTGGTGGTGGTGGAAGAAAGATGGGAGATATTTAGAAGTAGAATTTGTGTAAACATGTTAAATAGGAGGAGCCTTGGTAGTACAGTGGTCTAAAGCACCCTGTTATTAAGACCAGCTGCCTGCAATTACTGCAGGTTCGAATCTCGCCAGGCTCAAGGTTGACTCAGCCTTCCATCCTTTCTAAGGTAGGTAAAATGAGGACCCAGTTTGTGGGGGCAATAAGCTGACTTTGTAGAAATATACAAAAGGATGAAGGCTATTGCTTAACGCATTGTAAGCTGCCCTGAGGGGGCGGCATATAAATCAAATTAAAATTAAAAAAATAGGCTAAGAGATACCGATGAAGAAAAGTTGTTATTAGTATTGAAATTTGGATATGTTTGTTTTTGGTTGTTTATATTTTTTGGGGGTGTGTGTGTGTGTGTGTGTGTGTGTGTGGTTTTTTTTCCTTGGTTTTTTTTTTGTGTGTATTATGTTTCTTTTTTGTACTGTGTATTTTAATCTTTGGAAATTTAATAAATATTATTTTTTTTTAAAAAAAAAGGGGGGTGGAAGAAAGATGGGAGATATTTAGAAGTAGAATTTGTGTAAAGAGGTTAAATTGGCTAGAGATACCGATGCAGAAAAGTTGTTGTTAGTATTGAAATTTGGATATGTTTGTTTTCGGTTGTTTATATACACTGCTCAAAAAAAATAAAGAGAACACGCGCAGAAGACATCCGAGATCTGAATGAATGAAATAGCCTTATTAAATACTTCGTTTGTTACATACAGTAGTTTTGTGGTCCCTTTAGGTGTTTGAGCAGTGTATAAACTACTGTATGTAAAGAACAAAGTATTTAATAAGGCTATTTCATTCATTCAGATCTCGGATGTCTTCTGCTTGTGTTCCCTTTATTTTTTTGAGCAGTATATATATTTTGTGTGTGTGTGTGTATTTCTTGCTTTTTTGTATATTATGTTTCTTTTTGTACTGTGTATTTTAATCTTTGGAAATTTAATATTTTTTTTTTAAAAAAAAGGGGTGGAAGAAAGATGGGAGATCCTTGGCTTGCTCATGCTTCAGACAGACAGACAGACATGCAGACCGAAGATCTTGGAATAATAGTGGGTGACAGATTCAGGTCCTGCTTGGATGGGAAGGGGGGGCTGCAGGCAAAAGTTGCTGGGCCATTCAAAGATGCCTGGAAGGAAGCGTCAATTTCAATTTCTCATCCTCTCCCATCTTTCCTACCGTCGTCTTCTTCATTGGATTTATCCATTGTTGTTGGTAACTTATGATTCATGATTGTAACTGTGATTTGTGACCTATTGCGGTTTATAGAAGTTTCCTCTTTTCCGCCATGTATTCAAAATGGACAGTGATTAATGTGTATGTGTATATCCATACCACTTTATAATGCCTTGGTAAGGCCACACTTGGAATACTGCATTCAGTTTTGGTTGCCACGATGTGAAAAAGATGTGGAGACTCTAGAAAGAGTGCAGAGAAAAGCAACGAAGAAGATTAGGGGACTGGAGGCTAAAACATATGAAGAACGGTTGCAGGAACTGGGTACGTGTAGTTTGATGAAAAGAAGGACTAGGGGAGACATGATAGCAGTGTTCCGATATCTCAGGGGCTGCCACAAAGAAGAGGGAGTCAAAGTATTTTCCAAAGCACCTGAGGGCAGGACAAGAAGCAATGGGTGGAAATTAATAAAGGAAAGAAGCAACCTGGAACTAAGGAGAAATTTCCTGACACTGAGAACAATGAATCAGTGGAACAACTTGCCTCCAGAAGTTGTGAATGCTCCAACACTGGAAGTTTTTAACAAGATGTTGGATAACCATTTGTCTGAAGTGATATAGGGTTTCCTGCCTAAGCAGTGGGTTGGACTAGAAAACCTCCAAGCTCCCTTCCAATTCTCTTATTCTGTTTTATTTTATGTACCGAAAAACATATACATATACATATACATATACATATACATATATACATACATACATACATACATAATACACACACACATATGGTGCAAGTATATATGTATGTATGGTATATAGCATGAGTATAGGTGTGTTAATGTGTGTGTTTGGCTAGATATACGCTTTCTCTTGAGAGCAGGCAGCAGAATTTCATTTTTAAGATGGGCCAGAGTGCTCACAGTAAAAAAAATGACAAAATTATCTTATATGTACACTGTGAGCTTATGCGTGTGTCTGATCACACTTGGCCAATAAAAGATTTATATTTTATTCTACAGGGAGTCCTCGACTTACAACAGTTCATTTAGACCGTTCAAAGTTACTGAAAAAAGTGACTGATGCCCGTGTTTCACTCTTACAAACTTTGCAGCATCCCTGTGATCACGTGATCAAAATCCAGATGCTTGGCAACTGGGTCAGATTTATGACCGTTGCAGTGTCCCGGGGTCATGTGATCACTTTTGGTGGCCTGACAAGCCATGTCAATGAGGAAGCCAGATTCACTTAACAACCAGGCACTAACTGCAGTGATTCACTTAACAACTGTGGCAAGAAATGTCGTGAAATGGGGCAAAACTTACTTAACAATAGAAATTTTGGGCTCAATTGTGGTTGTAAGTCGAGGACTACCTGCATTCTATTTCTGAATTGTGAGAAATTGGGGTTCCCGGTTTGGATCCCACCCTGAGGATCTTGCCAATTTCTGGGCGCCGTGAGCTAAAAAGGAATCCAAAAAAATTGCAGCAGTTTCTGAGAAGGGGTACAAGAGGTGATCAGGAAACTATAGGTAGTCCTCAATTTACAGCCATTCATTTAGTGACCGTTTGAAGTTGCAACACTACTGAAAACAGGTGCCTTATGATTGTTTTTCACACGTATGATTGTTGCAGCATCCCCATGGTCACATGATCAAAATTTGGATGCTTGGCAACTGGCATGCATTTATGACAGTTGGGGGGTCCTGGGATCATGTGATCCCCTTGTGCGACCTCCTGACAAGCAAAGTCAATGGGGAAGCCAGATTCACTTAACAACAGTGTTGCTAACTTAACAATTGCAGTAATTCACTTAATAACTGTGGCAAGAAAGGTGATAAAAATGGAGCAGAACTCACTTAACAACTGTTGTGCTTAGCAATGGAAATTTGGGTCTTAACTATGGTTGCAAGTCGAGGACTACCTGCAGTAGCCACATTTTGTGAAGAGCGATGGAAGAAATTGAAGTTATTTAGCTTTGGGGAAAAAAGATGTTGGGGTAATATGATAATATTTTTGGGAAAGTATCAGGTCTTCCCCACCCACCCGTGGGCTTTAAGATGGCTGGCCATACAGATCTTTTAAATAAATTAATGTCCCACAGAAGCTCAAGACCTGTGCTCTTTCCTTCCAGAGTTATGGACTAATAATGCATTTAAGTAACAAAATAAATTTTGATTCGTGGTACTTTTAGAAGAAATAAATCCTAATCATAGAAGCACTTTGAGAGCAGAACTGTCAATGTAAAGAACTGGCTCAGATCCCTTCTCTGAATGTGTCTAAGTGAAATCAAGGTAACCATTTATCTTGCAGACAGGTAGTCCTCGACTTACAATAGTTCATTTAGTGACCGTTCAAAGTTACAACCTCACTGGAAAAAGTGACTTATGACCGCTTCTCACACATATGACCTTTGTAGCGTCCCCATGATCATGGGATCAAAATTCAGATGCTTGGCAACTGACTCATATTTATGATAGCTGCACTATCACATGATCCCCTTTTGCGACCTTCTCCCAAGCAAAGTCAATGGGGAAGCCAGGTTCACTTAACAACCGTGATACTAACTTATCAACTGCAGCGATTCACTGAACAACTGCAGCAAGAAAGGTCATTAAAATGGGTCAAAATTCACTTAACAAAGGTGTCACTTAACAACAAAAAGTTTGTGGTCGTAAGTCGAGGACTGCCTGTATTGAATAATCTGGATTCCTGCACTAGGCAGGAGGTGAAATTCAGTGGCTCAAATTATGTCTCTTGCTGATTTTGTGGTGAAAAGAAACATTTTGTGGTGAAAGGAAAGATGTTGAGACTCTGGAAAGAGTGCAGAGAAGAGCAACAAAGACGATTAGGGGACTGGAGGCTAAAACATGAAGAACGGTTGCAGGAATTGGGTAGGTCTAGTTTGATGAAAAGAAGGACTAGGGGTGACACATGATAACAGTGTTCCAAGGGTTGCCACAGAGAAGAGGGGGTCAATCTATTGTCCAAAGCACCTGAAAGCAAGACAAGAAACGATGGAAACTAAAGATATCCAACCTAGAAATAAGGAGAAATTTCCTGACAGTTAGAACAATTAATCAGTGGAATGGCTTGCTTCCTGAAGTTGTGGATACTCCAGCACTGGAGATTTTAAAGAAGAGAACGGACAACCATTTATCTGAAATGGTATAGGATTTCTTGCTTGAACAGGAGGTTGGACTAGAAGACCTCCAAGATCCCTTCCACTCTGTTATTCTGTACTGTTATGGTCGGTCTTGAAGGACATTTATAATTGAGGGGTTTCAAACCTGATCTACAAATATTCTTTATTGGTACATTTAAATTTTCTATGGGGGTGTCCACTACAATGCTGCACATTCCCAGCCAGAGTTTATCAATGGAGATCAGAATGGACACCCTCCTTATCTACTCAGGATCTCGCTTTTATGCTGGGTTGAGTTGAAATTCAAAACTTCTGAAAAATCTCCAGTTGGAAAAGGTTGGGCAGATCTGGGTAAAATGTGGCTATATTTGTGCCATACACTTATCTGCATTTGTGCAACATATAACACGTGGTCACTCTACTGCGACCGTATGTCATATACATATGTATATACATATGACATTATTACTATATAACACATGCTTGCTGGGGAATTCTGGGAATTGAAGTCCACACACCGTCAAGTCCCCAAGATTGAAAAACACTGCCTTAGTGACTGTTCAAATCCTTAGAAATACTTTGCGCTTTTAGAAATTATTTATTTACATATGTAAATAATTTTAGGTATGTATTCATATTCCACCATTACTATTTTTATAAATAAGGTGGCACATATAACCTAATTTTTCCCTGATTTTCCCCACCACAACAACCTTGTAAGGTGTGCTGGGTTGAGAAAGACTGCGACTGGGCCAAAGTTTGTGGCCTCCTGCCTGCATTTCTTAGAAACTTCTCATTATTACACAGGTTGTACGTTTCTAAAAGGGAATGCGATGACCTTGCAGATAAGCAAACTATTTGTCAGTGCACTTGTCTTTTGAGACACTTATGACACAAAGATGATATGAGGGAGGAAAATTGATGTAAATAATCTTAAGGCTTTCAAGCCTTTTCTGTCTGGTTGGCATTGTACTTCAACCCTCAAAGTCGGTAACATTTTTTAGGATGAAATTGTTTCCATTTATTGGTTTTATATCTTGAGACTTGAGTCCCATGCTGAGTATTAAGAATAAGGCAAAAAGAACACAATTGACTTTTACCCAGACTTCTAATCTTTTGAAAATCTGAGGCATGTAGTTCCCATACCGAGCATTTTCTAAAGTGTTTGATACAGCATTGTTTAGTTAATAGGTGCCGGTTCAGTTATTGTATCAATACATCTGTGCCTGCTCTCTTTCTTGACAAAAAGCTTAAGACGTAAGTGTGAATCATTTGCACCATCTCTTGCCAGTTCTAAGGAGCATTTGAAGGGATCAAAAAGGTAGAAACTCAAAGCACAGATTTTTTTAATATATATACAGCGGAATTGTGTGAATAATCTATTTGGTATCGGTAGCTGGTTCTTTTTCATGCATTCTTCTTCTTAACCAAGAATTCTTTTTGAAATAGATAGCATGGTGGATTTTTTTTAAAAAAACTTCCGTTCAATCGTGTTCAATTCTTGGAGACCACCTGGACAGGACCCTGAAGTTTTCTTGGCAAGGTTTTTGAGAAGTAGTTTGCCATTGCCTCCTTCCTAGGGCTGAGAGAAAGTGACTGGCCTTAGTCCCAAAAGTGCTTTTTCAGGAGGCAACTGGACTCTCTTGTTTTTTCTTCTTTGAAGATGTTTCGCTTGTCATCCAAGAAGCTTCTTCAGCTCTGACAGGATAGTGGGGAATGGAAGGATTTATATTCTTTGCAGACAGGTGGTAATTTAAAATTTCAATTAAAAATTACATAAATTAATTTAAAAATTACCTCCTGAAAAAGCACCTTTGAGACACCCATGACCTGGATGGCTGAGAATCTCTACAGACTTTTGACTGGCCTAAGGTCATCTAGTGCGTTTTGTGCTAAGGCTAGAACTCCCAGTCTCCCGATTTCCAGCCTGATGCCTTAATCATGACGCCATATGAAGAGGTTTTTAAGCTACTCATATGTCTAGTCAGTGGTTTAAGATCCCAAAAGCCATAACTGCTTTGACGTCTTGGTGGCTTAAAATGAAGAGTAACCAATAGAAGCATCAGAATTACATGCTTCCCGCAATCAGTCCATGCTTACCTAATGAAAAGAAGGACTAGGGGAGACATGATAGCAGTGTTCCAATATCTCAGGGGCTGCCACAAAGAAGAGGGAGTCAAGCTATTCTCCAAAGCACCTGAGGGCAGGACAAGAAGCAATGGGTGGAAATTAATCAAGGAGAGAAGCAATCTAGAACTAAGGAGGAATTTCCTGACAATTAGAACAATTAATCAGTGGAACGACTTTTCTCCGGAAGTTGTGAATGCTCCAACACTGGAAGTTTTTAAGAAGAGATTGAATAATCATTTGTCTGAAGTGATGTAGGGTTTCCTGCCTAAGCAGAGGGTTGGACCAGAAGACCTCCAAGGTCCCTTCCAACTCTGTTATTCTATTCTATTCTATTCTATTCTAATCTCCAGGTTTACCTGGCAATTAATTTGAAACAGGAATGATAAGGGTGAAGAATAAAGAACTTTGCTTCTGAATGGTATACAGGTAGTCTTCGACTTACGACCGCAATTGAGCTCAAATTGCTAAGTGAGACGGTAGTTAAATGAGTTTTGCCCCATTTTACGGCCTTTCTTGCCACAGCTATTAAGTGAATCATGCAGTTGTTAAGTTAGGAACACAGCTGTTAAGCGAACCCGGCTTCCCCATTGACTTTGCTTGGGAGAAGGTCTCAAAAGGGGAATCACGTGACCCTGGGACACCGTAGCTGTCATAAATGTGAGTCAGCAGTCATAATGTCTGGCTTTTGATCACATGACCATGGGAATGCTGCCACGGTTGTAAATGTGAAATATTGTCATAAGTCCCTTTTTTCAGTGCTATTGTAACTTTGAATGGTCACTAAATGCACTGTTGTAAGTCAAAGCCTACCTGTTTAGGAAAACCTATTTGCTATGTGAGCAGATGTCTTTGGAGGTTCTCAGTCAATCCAGGTCATGGTTGTCCCAAAGGTGCTTTGTCCAAGAGGCAACTGGACTTTCTGGGTTTTTTTTCTACGTCAAAATTGAACAGCCCTCCCTCAACAGAGGGTGGAGGGATATGACAGCATCTATCTCCAGTCCACAACCCGGTCCTTTCAGAAGTTCCACGAAGGCTCCACACCCATTTGCACCACTCAGGTGACCCTGAGGACACAGATAAAGCTTCAAGACTCTCACTTGACACACCCACACCTGAAGCCCTTATAAACAGAAGAACACGGACACTGTTTACCACTAGCCTGGTAACGAAATGTTCGTAAACCAACCCACAAGCTCAGAGAATGAACCTTCATCCTCATTCTACACCCGAGCTATATATATTCATTTAGTTATTTATTTTATAAAGCATGTATAAGATAACAGATATAAGTATAAACATGATTATGAATACATGAGATGGTTACGAATAAATGGGGACAGGGACGGTAGGCACGCTGGTGCTCTTATGGACGCCCCTTACAGACCTCTTAGGAATGGGGTGAGGTCAACGGTAGACAGTCTAAGGTTAAAGTTTTAGGGGCTTGGGGAAGAAACCACAGAGTCAGGTAGTGCATTCCAGGCATTGACCACACTATTGCAAACCTCGAAATGATCTCAATGGTTCTCTAAAAGAATGCAAATGACCAGCTGTCTGCAAGGAGTATACATCCCTCCATTCCCTACTATCCTTCAGTCAGAGCTGAAGAAGCTTCTTGGATGAGAAGCAAAACATCTTCAAAGAAAAAACCAGAAAGTCCAGTTGCCGCTTGGAAAAAAAGCATCTTTGGGATATATGCCAGTAGATATTGCTATGGCTAACTTTAGATTTCTGTTGCTGTAGAACAATGGTTCTTAAATTGGGGGTAATTAGCACCAAGTAGCGTGATTGGCAATCCCATAGAACATGGATGAACAATTCTTCTACACTAGTAGACTGCAATTGATTATCGTTTTTAAATTTGGCAGGACTCCGGGGTGGCTGTGGTGGCGCAGTGCTTAGAATGCAGTACTGCAGGCTATTTCTGCTGACTGCCAATTGCCAGCAGTTTAGCAGTTCGAATCTCACCGACTCAAGGTTGACTCAGCCTTCCATCCTTCCGAGGTCGGTAAAATGAGAACCCAGATTGTTGGGGGCCATAGGCTGACTCTGTAAACCGCTTAGAGAGAGTTGTAAAGCACTGTGAAGGGGTATATAAGTGCTATTGCTATTAAGCCACATTCAGTGGAGATCAACACAAGCGTTAAACTAGCTAAAAGTGAAATTAACCCTTTCCTGTTAGGTTTGGGAAGGTACTTCATAGAAAAGCCACTAACTATTCTGAAAGTACAAGAAGTCCTTGACTTAAAACCTTTCATTTAACAACTGTTTGAAGTGATAATGTCCCTGAAAAATGTGAATTACAAGCAGTCCTCACACAACCGTCACAGCTTCACCTCAGTCACGTCATCAAAATTCAGGCACATGACTCCTGGCATGTATTTACCATGTTTGCAGCATCCTGGAATCATATGATCTCCATTTGTGACCTTCCCAGCTACCTTCCACCAAGCAAATCGATGGGGAAGCCAGACTCACTTAGCAGCCGTGTAATTCACTTAAGAACTGCAGGGATTTACTTAGCAATCGTGGCACAAAAGTGTAAACTTGGGCACAATTCGTTTAACAACCACCTACCTTAGCAATGGAAATTCTGGCTCCCAATTGTAATCGTAAGTTGAGTACTATTTCTACTGCATATTCTTCCTTCTTAAAAAATGTGAGAATAAATTATTTTCTGTTTTCATACCGGACTAAATACACGTAGTCCTCGACTTACAACAGTTCATTTGGTGATCTTTCAAAGTTATAACGGCACTGAAAAAAAGTGACCTACGCCCATTTTTCATACATGTCATACAGACCATGGCGGCATCCCTGTGGTTATGTGATTTACATTCGGACGCTTGACAACTGACTCACATTTATGACGGTTGTAGTGTCCTGGAGTTATGTGATCCCCTTTTGCAATCTTCTGGCAAGCAAAGTTAACGGGGAAACCAGGTTCACTTAACAACTGTGTTACTAATTTAAGAATTGCAGTGATTCACTTAACAAATGTGGTGAGAAAAATTGTAAAATGGGGCAAATTCACCCATCAAATTTCTCACTTAGCAACATAAATATTGTCATAAATTGAGGACTACCTGTATTCAGGAAAAACTGACAAAGAACGTTTTAACTAAAAATAGCATTACTGTAGTCCAAGCTGTGTGCGTTTTTCTGGATTAGCTGTCAGTGTCTTTTGATTTGGAATCGGTTTTTAGGAACCTTTGTTGTTGTACAGTATTGTGGTGTTAATTAAACATCTTGTAAATTCACCTCACACACTGCTTAGAAATAGGATTTTTATTTTATTTTATTTAAGATTCTCCTTTTAACCCCATCGCCAAAATTCTCTTTCTGCTACACTTTTGTGCTTCACTGTCTTTGGGCATCTGGTAAGAGCAGCTTAGCAACCCACCCACAGAGTTCCTTCAAGCGTACAATTTCAAATTGCCCTTGTAATGTATGATACAGTATCTAGATCCTAACTTGGATTTAATCAACCATAGATTTTTTTTTATGAACTATAATTTATTATTGGAATAGATAATATATTTTCTTTTGTTCTATTAATTTCAGGCCTATTAAATGTTCAATTCATGTCCATCTTTCAGCATTCTTAAAGATAAGAGAGAGAGAGAGAGAGATAAGGTAACCTTTATTATCACTTTTTCTGTGTACACACTAGCACACATCAAAAAGTGAAATTCTGATTGCCTGGAATGCTTCAATTGTCACAAATAAATGCTGATTATCACATGGCCAAATTTTTATTACCTTCTTGCTGGGTCACTTTCGTGGTCGTAAGTGCAAGGACTGGTCATTTTTTCCGTAACTCTGAAAATTTATTAAACGGCCATAAGGTGAGGACTATCTGTGTTACCTTTTCACCTTTCACAAAGAGGTACGGTAACCATGCTTCTGTTTAGGCTACCTAGGTGTTAAACCTGTAAGAGGTTTAATTACTGCAAGTGCACGTTCCTCAAAGATTTGGGCTTCCCTTTCATTTCACTGCAGCCTGTTTTGCAAAGTTTTAATTGCTTTGTTTCGTTAAAAGAAGAAAGATACCTCTGAGGGATAGCCAAAAATAATGCAGTCTAACTCTCTTCATCTCGCCCTCTCTGTTCTTTTTCTTTCTCTGTTTTTGGCAAGCCTCCATGTATTCCACGAAGCTTAGCACCTTGACAGCGCTGTGATTATAGCAGTCATTTAACAGAAGCGATGGCTTCAAATCAGAAACATGGGCAAGTTGTGCCCAAGAATTCACCTTTCTGAACCGACCCCATCGCCTGTTCTTTCAGATTGTACAGGTTTCCTTGTGAAATACCGATTGGCTGCCCAGGTTTATTTTGATTTTAGGTTTCTGCAGCTTCAGTTGGGGAAGTTCTAAGCAGCCTGCAGCAAAAAATAGCAACAATAATCAGCAGCATCTAAATTGACATGTAAATAAATAAGCGCATCTTAATAACCTCAATTCCACAGGAACCTCCTCATCACTAAGAGCCTGGTGACGCAGTGGACTAAACTACTGTTAAAGTAGTATTTAGCTGCCAGCTGCCTGCAATTACTGCGAGTTCAATTCTCACCAGGCTCAAGGTTGACTCAGCCTTCCATCCTTCCGAGGTAGGTAAAATGAGGACCTGGTTTGGGGGGGCAATAAGCTGACTTTGTATAAAATAGAATACCGCTTAGGGGGGCCCAAAAAGCCCTACTAAGCAGGTATATACAAAAGTATGAAGGCTATTGCTTAAAAGCATTGTAAGCCGCCCTGAGTCTCCGGAGAAGGGCAGCATATAAATCAAACTAATAAATAAATAAATCAAACTAATAAATAAATAAATCAGATCATTATTAATATAGTAGATAAATAGTGCAACCAGTCACCTCAAGTGCAATAACTTCTCAAGCCACAATTTCAAAAAACAGGTTTTTTAATTTCCTAAATATTAGGAATGGACTTCTATTAGTCCCACCAGATGGGAATCTTTAAAGAAAATCCTTGCTTTCAAGTCTCCTCTCACCTTTTCTCATGTGGGGTAGAAGTCTCCAACAGATGTTCTGGTTTTCCTTAAAACGTTTGCTGCAACGCTGGTTTTTTATCGACAAAAAATGATAAAAGCCAGAAAAGCATATGGCTTTTTTAAAAAAATAATATTTTGTTGAGTTACCAGCTAAAGCTTAAAATATTTTGGATTTTCCCAGTTGTGACTATGCATCCTTCAGAATGGTGTCTGTTAAATAAAAGTTCATTCTTTTTGAAAAACGCAAAGGCAGCTATAAAAACTGTTCATGTTTCAAGCATTTCTCATAATGTTCCACTAGAATTATTCTCTTCATCTTTTTCATTGCGGAAAGAACATTTCCCTGACAATATTTATTAAATGTTGGTTCCCTTTCAAAGCATGGTTTGCAGATTATGATCCAAGCTAGAGAACGTGGCCTGTTTCCCCCCCGCCCCCGTTCCTATCTGGCATTAATTGTGTTTTGTTACTGCAAGTAGATCATGGTCAAAAGTACTACTTCAAGCTGCGATAGTAGGTAACCTTATTGATATTAATGCTGTGATATTAATGGGAAAGAGTTCATATTTGATCTCCCAGTTGCTTTCAGATTGACAAACCAGGAATCCCAGTAACATTTTCTGCTAAACTGTAGGAGGAGAGGCAGAGCCTGGGGGAGGAGTCAAGTGAGGAATCAGCCTGGAATCCTTATGTTCTCACAAATGGTCTAAGAGTCCAATCCTTCTTGAAGGTCCACATCAAGGGTGACTCACAACCTGTCTCTTTCTACTTGCAGCTTGACAAAGAAATTAAGGGAAGGGGGAGGGGTGTGATTGGAGAGGGAGAGAAGGAATCTATATGAGCTGTTTGCTGCCTGAAAAAATCTTGGTAAATCAAGGTCATAAGCTGAAGACTTTTGAAAGGTGAAGACTTTTCCCAAAACAAAATGCCTAACATGGATTGGTGGACACTGGGCGGCCCAGGGCCCACAGGTTTGATTATACCGCGCTTCGTGCCAAAACGTCAGAACTGACTTCGCTTCTTCTGTGCCTGAATGGATCTGTCAGTAAAGTTTTACTCTTGGTAATAAAAATAATCTAGAGTTTGTTTTGTTGTGCACGCCAATGGGACAGTTGACAGCCATTGACTCTTATCTACAGTCAATTTAGTGCTGACCGTTAGTTGACTAAATCCTTGTAGGCAGGAGCAATAAATCACCTTAACTTAATGTGTGGTCCTGACTTCTTTGCGCCTGACATAAACTCCTCTGTTGTCTGAATTTTGTTTGCATCGATTGTTTTTCTCCTGCAGGACCATGGCAAGTCCAAGAACAAGGAAAGTCCTTAAAGAAGTCAGAGTGCAAGATGAAAACAATGTAAGTAACTTGGATTAACTTCTCAGCCCCATATGATTAAGTGGCCATGAGTCAGCTCCAGCTCGTCTTAGATAATGAATGCATGTGGTTATTATATTACACATGCAAATTACTGGACCAATTTGCTGCAAAGTGTCAGTTTTTCTAACTAAATGGTATGACTCGCATTGTTTGCAAGACTATTCCTGAAAACGCCAAATATTTCTTGTTTATAAACACAGGTAGTCCTCGACTTACGACTTACTGAGAGTCCACTTGGAGGTTTATCTGTGCCCTCAGGGTCACCTGAATAGTGCAAATGGGTGTGGGACCGCCTTGGAACTGCTAGAACAGTGATGGCTAACCTTTTTGCCATCATGTGCCAAAAGTGGGGGGAGTGCAGGGGGTTGCGTGCACACATGCCCACACCCATAATTCTATGCGCCCACCCCCCCCGTGCACAACCACCCCATGCTCCCCCCACTTTTGGCATGTGATGGCATGGTGGGTCCGGTAGACCCGTTTTTCGCCCTCCCCAGGCTCCAGAGGCTTTCTAGGAGCCTGGGGAGGATGAAAACGGCCTTCCCCACCCCACTTTCTGACCTCCAGAGGCCAGAAACAGCCTGTTTCCCGACTTCTGGTGGGCCCAGAAGGCCTGAAAATTAGCGTGTGCTGGAGCTGAGCTTGCGTGCCCACTGATATGGCTGCCATAGGTTCACCATCACGGTGCTAGAAGAACTTCCACACACATTTGCACTATTCAGGTGACCTTAAGGGCGCACAGACAAACCTCCAGCTGGCCTCAACGACTCTTAGAAAGAATGTCAATGACCAGATGACTGCAAGGAATATAAATCCTTCCATCCTCCCACCATTCAGTCAGAACTGAAGAAGCTTCTTGGATGAGAAGTGAAACGTCTTCAAGGAAAAACAAAGCCCAGTTACCTTTTTGAAAAAGCACTTTTGGGACAACCATGACCTGGATGGCTGAGAATCTCCATAGACCTATCTTGACACCATTCTGCAGGTTTTGCTTCTTACTATGGGTGGCGTTTGTGTGGCAGCATCACAACACTTGTTTGCTCCCTTCGTGGCCGCCCATACTGTGAGGCGGGAAAAATGTTCCTGAAGCATGTTTCAGTCTTCAGAAAAGTATCTCTGAGTGAAGTGTTTTTTTATACATCCTGTCAAAACATTTGATCCTTTAGCGAGATTTGTTTTGGAATGTGCGGTCTTGAACGGGTATAAGTATAGCTTACTTTCCATTTTTAAATATGAATCACTTATTCACTGTATTTCACTGAATAACCTCCTGGCACTACTCCAAAGAAAACAATTTTGATCGGTGCGCATACCTATGGCTAATCTAGAGGCTATTTAAAATTACCGAAGAATAGCAAGAGTGGAAATAATATTTTTGTGGGTGGCTTGAGTTAATAGTATACTACATTTGATGCCTGGGACGCGGTGGCTCAATGGCTAAGACGCCGAGCTTGTCGATCGAAAGGTCGGCAGTTCAGCGGTTCGAATCCCTAGTGCCGCGTAACGGGGTGAGCCCCCGTTACTTGTCCCAGCTTCTGCCAACCTAGCAGTTCGAAAGCACATTAAAAAATGCGAGTAGAAAAATAGGGACCACCTTTGGTGGGAAGGGAACAGCGTTCCATGCGCCTTTGGCGTTTAGTCATGCTGGCCACATGACCACGGAGATGTCTTCGGATGGCGCTGGCTCTTCGGCCTTGAAACGGAGATGAGCACTGCCCCCTAGATTTGGAAACGACTAGCACATATGTGCGAGGGGAACCTTTACCTTTATATGCAGTCTAGAAGTTAGCTTTCGATAATATGTCATTGAATTTCCTGAGGAGTCTTTACCGGTTCTGAAAATGTTAATGGAAAGTTAATACTTCCTTGCAGGAGGATTAATCTTCCTGCTAATCAGTTGAACAATTCCTTTCTGTTTCTCCTCCTCTCGTCTACCATTAATTGTGGTTTTTCTTCTAATTTTTTCCCGAAATGTCAAATTGATTTCCACAGATGCTTCCTTAAAACCCTTGCCAGAATTGTTATTAATATGCAGACAAAGCAGGCATGGCATTGATTCCCCAGAAACTCAACTCACAGTTGAAAAGCATTGGAAGATTCCGGAATTTGATATAGCTAAATAACTCCTGGGTTTTAAATCATAGATTGTTGTCATTTGCCCTTTCAATGCAGTGGCCTTGTGTCTGTCCTTTTCTCTGGCTTGAGCATCCATCTCGTGTTTCCATAATTTTATCTGGCCTGAGCTGATTTCCAGGGCATGAGAGTGATCTGGCTGCCACATCTGTCACTCCGGAATTGATCTGGCTGGCTGAGGGGACAGCATTAGCAATAGCACTTAGACTTATATACCGCTTCACAGTGCTTTACAGCCCTCTCTAAGCAGTTTACAGAGTCAGCCTATGGCCCCCAACAATTTGGGTCTTCATTTTACTACTAACCTCAGAAGGATGGAAGGACAAGTCAACCTTGAGCCTGGTGAGATTCGAACTGCCGAATTGCTGAAAGCCGGAAGTCAGCAGAAGTAGCCTGCAGTACTGCACTCTAACCACTATGCCATCTTGGCTCATTTCTTTCCTCCCTCGCTGTTCCATGAGCATCTCTCTTGAAGCTGTGGGCTTTGGGGGGGGGAGAGAGAACGGTCATATCATACAGGTAGTCCTCGACTTATGACTACGATTTAGCCCAACGTTTCCATTGCTAAGAAGGCAGTTTGTTTAAATGAGCTTTGCCCCATTTTGCGACCTTTTTTTGGCCACAGGGGTTAAGCGAATCACGGCAGTCGCTAAGTGAGTCATGCAGTCATGAAGCAAACGGCTTCACCCATTGACTTTGCTTCTTGGAAGTCAGCTGGAAAGGTTACAAATGGTGATCGTAGGACCCCGGGACAGTGCAGTTTATCATAAATGCTGGGTTGCTAAAGGCCCCGAATTTTGATCATGTGATCATGGGGATGCTGCAGTCGTCGCAAGTGTGAAAAACGGTCATAAGTCACTTTGTTCAGTGCTATTGTAACTTTGAACTAAACAAATGATTGCAAGCTGAAGACTATCCATATTTGTTTGACATTTCTTTTTCCATGCATGGCTGTATTTTTTTGGTAATATTTTTATACAGGTAGTCCTCAGTCTACGACCGCAATTGAGCCCAACATTTATGTCGTTAAGTGAGACATTTGTAAAGTGACCTTTGCCCCATTTTACAGCCTTTCTTGCCACATTTGTTAAGTGAATCCCTTCAGTTGTTAAGTTAGTAATATGGTTGCTAAGTGAATCTGCTTCCCCATGGACTTTGCTTGTCAGAAGGTCGCAAAAGGGGATCACAAGACTGGGACACTGCAACCGTCATAAATGTGAGTCAGTTGTCAAGCATCCCAATGTAAAGCACGTGACCCTGGGGATGCTGCAATGGTCATAAGTGTGCAAAATGGCCATAGCTCATTTTTTTTCAGTGCCATTCTAACTTTGAACGGTTACTAAGCCAACTGCTGTAAGTCGAGGACTAGCTGTAATTGTCTTGTTTTTTTCCTTCAGTATGGGCATACACACCTTTTTCAGTCTCCTGCCCTGCTGATATAGAACAGTTTGTGCTTTAACTGCCTATTCTCCTGAAGCTTTAAACACTTTTATGTGATTATTTTGTCTGCCCTTGGCAGTTTGCTGTTTGACAGCTGCTTGTGTTGTTTTTCCCCTTTTCACTTTCCAGTGCGGTCTCTCTCTCTACAGATGTTTTCATAATTCTTTAATCCTGCTTATTAAAAGTTCAATATAACCTTTTTTTTTTGTACTTTCATGGAACATATTATGCCTCTCTTAAATCTCTTTCATGATTACCCCAGCTGTAAGTTTTCTTCTGATTTCTCAGTCTTCTTTCAAAACTTATTTTTGCCCTTCTTTGTTGCCTTCTTCGCTTTCCCAACATTCTTATTGAAATAATCTTTCCATGCTGTTTTCCTCCTAGGTGTTAAACTAAGTTCTCTCTCTTATTGTCCCAAAGCTTTCGTCTTCCATCTTTTCCTAACCATTGTGATAATTTCTTTGGAAAAAACCACTTAAATCTTTTTTATCTTTCAAAGGGCTGAGAGTGAGTGAGTGAATGAGTGGTCCAAAGCCATTAAGGAAGGTAGAAGATGAGCTTGAACCAGAATTTCTCCAGTCCTAATCCCACTTCTTAATCATTATGGTGTTTTGTTTTATTTTGGTTTTGGTTTTACAGCTTCTCTTGTCTTTCTCTATAGTTCTTTGGATTCTTTTTCGGACATATAAAGTGTTTTTGGATTGATCTTCTCTGACCGTATGATTTAGGACCAGAGTGTTTAGTATATTTTAATTGGGTTTTTTTTTTTTTTTAACGTTTGTATTACATGTATTTTTATCATTCGCTGTTCACCGCCCTGAGTCCCTCAGGAATAGGGCGGTATATAAATTTAATAAATAAATAAATAAATAAATTTCTAGTTCAAAATCTTGCCCGTTGTCTTCAATTGTCTAGTTTTACTCCATATTAATAATGCATATAGTCTGTTTCAGAATCTGTATATGTGATGGCTGATTGGATTAGATTTTCCATCTTCTGTTTCCTGTTAAATTGTCGGTTTGATTCAGATGGGGTCCAGATGTAGTGCCTGCTTTTATGTTGTTGGAAGCAGTTTTCCACTATAAACACTGAATTGTCTTTACAAAATCTATTTCTTTCATCATTGCATCTATCCAAACTTCCTCGTGATCATCATCAATCACCATCATTTTCAGTATTATTTCCCAGCTATGCTTTCTACCACTCAAGGTAGCATACGAAAATGAACATAACCCCCATTTTTCCTACACAAACTGTTGTGGCTTGCCAGCAGCCAGCAGATCTGGCAACAGATTCGGACAGTGAGGAGGTTGGGGAGGAACATGGGCCGGTCCTGGAGTCTGGGGAAGGCTCTGATGAGGGCTCTGCGTCGGAGGCAGAGAGTGGGCCAGGGCCGTATGCCAGGTATCAGCTGCCTTTGGAGTCAGACATCAGTGAGGCAGACGAACAGCTGGAGCCTGTTCCCAGTGTGCGCATGCGCAGTTGCCAAACGAAGGGAAAAGCTAAAGAACAAGGGTCGACTAGGGAGTAAGGCCACAGGTGGACGATGAATGGCCCCTCCCAGAGGGAATAAAAGAGGAGCGAAAAGGGGAGTGGAGTTCGCAGGAGACAATTAGTTCATTTCTGCATTCTTGCCAATTATTGCGGTGTCTGAAAGATATCAGCCTGGCCATTCTCCAAGCCTGATAAAGGTCGGTAATTGTGAACTATCTTGAAAGACTGTGGGAGAGGAAAGACTTTGCTGGAGAGGAATTCACTGTAAATTAAATAAAAGGGTTTTTTGTCGGGACAAGGAGTCTGCTTCGTGGTTTGGGGAAGCCTAGGTCAGAACACAACCTTGAGAGATAGATTGGACTGAGAGATAGCCATAGCCACCCATTCAGTTTCGGTGGCTGAGGATGGATCAGAAATCCTGGTTTTCCCGTCCCACTACTTTCACTGTTATACCAAATTGTCTGTCTGTCTCTCCCTCCGTACACTCTTGTGATTCATTATTTCAAGGTGATGATCACCTGGGAAAGCCTTTATGTTAAATGGGCATACCTAAGCTTGATTTTGCCTAATAACATTTTTATGAACGCTGCTTGTTATTTTTATTTTTATTTCATTTTTATTGGATTTTTATCCTGCCATTGTTACTTTATCAGTGTGGCAAACACATCTAATACTCCTTCCTCCCCTTAATTTTCCCACAAGAATCCTTTTTGAAGTAGGTTGGGCTGAGAAACAGCGATTGGTCCAAAGTCACCCAGCTGGTTTTCATGGCTAAGGCTGGATTAGAGCTCTCAGTCTCCTGGTGATTGGCCCAAAGTCACCCAGTCGGCTTTCATGCCTAAGGCAGGATTTGAACTCTCAGTCTCCTGGTGATTGACTCTAAGTCACTCAGCTGACTTTCAAGGTGGGACTAAAAGCCCTAGATTTACTGTGGAAAACTCATAATTATCTCTCCCCCCCACCTCTCTTTACAGGTTTGTTTTGAGTGTGGTGCATTTAACCCCCAGTGGGTGAGTGTGACCTATGGAATCTGGATCTGTCTGGAGTGCTCGGGAAAACATAGAGGCTTGGGAGTTCACCTGAGGTTGGTCATTGATTATGCATTAATAATACAAGAAATGGTTGCGCCCTATTAATTTCCTTGTTTTATTTATTGACTGAACAGATTTATACAGCTGCCCATCTTCTATAATGTAGCTCTTGTTGGATTAGAAACAATAATAAAAACCATAAAACCAGCCTCAAAATTTCAGGCATCCCCCCCAAAAACAAAACATATTCCTTACATGTCCAAACAATTTCACTGCTCTTCAACCTCATGCTAGCCAAGACTTGTGGGAAAAAACCAGGTCTTCAAGGCTTTTCTAAAAGTGGCCTGCCGGATCTCGGGATAAAAGGTGTTCCCAAAGGACAGGTGGCTCTCTTCCCTCCTATACTTTCTATCCTGGATAGCTTTTGATTTATGTAAATTCTTTATTTATTTATGTATTAAATGTACGTACCACCCATCTTGCTGTTTGGGGTGACGGTGGGCAGCGGCTTCCAATATAATAAAAAATAAATATTTAATAGATATAAAAACAGATTAAAATGGCAAAATCTATATATATAAAAGCGAAATACCACTCATGCATCATCACGAAATCTCCAGAACTGTAAAGCCTACAAACTTGAAATTTGGCATGTATGTTCCTCTTGGCTTCTAGGTGCTTGCTAAGAAAGGATTTTTCGAAATGATCATCAGATCATTAGTATTTCTTATATTATTATTAACACATTCTCATGCTAAGGAGTTAGACATTCTACTTCCCCTCCCCACCTGAAAAGAACTCTGTTCCAACTGCCACTTGGGTGTGGGCGTGGCCAGCGTGTGATTCATCCGGCCTGCGGGCTGGGAGTTTAGACATTCTACTCCCCACCTGAAAGGGAGAGAAGGGGATAAGATAGGAGAGGCCTCTGTGGGGCCAGCCTGAGGGAGAAAGGGGGATAGGAGGGGATCATTGGGGCCAGCCTGAGGGAGAGAAGGGGATAAGATAGGAGAGGCCTCTGTGGGGCAAGCCTGAGGAAGAGAAGGGGAGAGGAGAGGTCGATTGCAACTACTCATTAATTTTCAAGCTGTAAGTGTCGATTTATCAAGCCTGATCACATAGTTTCGTAGCGGAGCACGGGTATCCAGCTACTATTAAATATAAGAGTAAAAGACCATGAGTTTAGAGCAGAGCGGCAGTGATGCCTTCTGTAGGAGATGACCAGACTGAGCCCAAGGGAGGGGTTAAATGTGTCATCAGTCTCGAGTCCCTTCGAGATCTAGGTCCATCCCACCATGAATTTCATTGACTCTTATTTACCGCCAATTTCCTTGCACCATTAGTAGTTCGGATTCTTGTAGAGAACTTAAACTTGCAATAAATCTTTATACTCACTTGAACTGCCTGGATTTCCTGATGCCCCTGGGGTTTGACACCTTCTCTGTTACTGCTCCAATCACCTACAGCTTCCAGTTTCTCCATCAGGACCCCACACCAACCGGCAGAGTCAGGATTTTAAGGGTTAAATTTTGCTTGAGCACAAATTCATTTTTGCTATGTTTGCTCCAAGAATTTTGGAAATTCTCGGGGAGGGGGAAGTAGTTGATCGATGAACAACAGATACCACGTCCCCCGATCCTTCTCCCACCCTCTGTCTTTTCATTGGGCCTTTAATTGGGCCACCTTTTACTTATATTTGGCTGTGCGTAGTATTTTATTTATGCTTTTATCTTTGTACAGTTTTTATTTTTTTTAACGATTATAAGCTGCTCAGAGCTACCCTGATGTAAGATGGGCGGCCAATAAATCTTCTAAATGAATAACATTTCTCAATAAATGCATCTTTGTTTCAATGCTGATGGCCATACTGGCATACTGAGAAGCCGCTGAATTGTCATTTACAGTTTTGTGCGCTCTGTCACAATGGACAAATGGAAAGACATCGAATTGGAGAAAATGAAGGCTGGCGGTAACCTTAAATACCGAGAATTTTTAGAGTCTCAAGATGATTATGATCCTTGCTGGTCGTTGCAAGAGAAGTACAACAGCAGAGCTGCGGCACTCTTCAGAGATAAGGTAAATCCGATTCAGTGCAATTTCAACATTCTTGGACCTAGATTTTTATTTTATTTTTTTTGAAAACTCCATGTCAGGGTACCTGTAGTTTAAGGTGTTATGAATGCCGTGCAGGAAACAGGAAAAAAAGTGTATTGTTTTTCACACTCCACAGTTCGACTTTCACACTTGAAACATCCCAACTGTACCCTTTTCGACTGAAACAGTTTGAAGGAGGAATAATTTGCACATCCCTACTCAAATCTACACCACTCAAAAACAGCCAAGATTTGGCTCATGCCAGAATAAAAGCTCTCAGCCAAATGCGGGTGTTCCATTTCATTCTCAGAACCATCAAAACAGGTTTGATTGTTTTGCACTCACCACACTTCACAGCCACAACGTTTTGTGTATCCCTAGCTATTATTGAGGGACGCGGTGGCTCAGTGGCTGAGACGCTGAGCTCGTCGATTGAAAGGTCGGCAGTTCAGCAGTTCAAATCCCTAGTGCCACGTAACAGGGTGAGCTCCCGTTACTTGTCCCGGCTTTTGCCAACCTAGCAGTTCGAAAGCACATAAAAAATGCAAGTGGAAAAAATAGGGACCACCTTTTTGGGAAGGTAACAGAGTTCCATGCGCCTTTGGCGTTGAGTCATGCCAACCACATAACCACGGAGACGTCTTCGGACAGCGCTGGCTTTTCGGCTTTGAAACGGAGATGAGCACCGCCCCCTAGAGTCGGGAACGACTAGCACGTATGTGCGAGAGGAATCTTTGCCTGAGCTATTATTGAAGAGTGCCTCTTTTTCAGGAAAGTAGTGGGGTGTTGGTTTTTTTAGTAGAAAAGTGAACATGACTGTGTTTTGTCAACACTTGCTCAATTTTTGCGGTTCTGCAAATTCCCATCACCTGCCCCAATAAGCCGTGTGCCATTCCTTGAACCACAAAAATAGTAAGAGGCTATGTGGTAAAAACCTGCTGAGATCAGCATTCCTTGTGGCTGATCCGAAATTGTCAGAAACTTTCTCTTCTTGAAATTCACCCAGCCGTCATTGCCATTAGCACTGAGGTTTCTTACTGACACTGGCTGTTTATTTTTATTTTTCTCTCTCAGGCTGTCTTAACTGATGACTGTGGTTCCTCTCTTGTTATGAGTTGTCAGCAAGCCCATGGCCATTTCCCTAATTTAAGGCCTTGGGACAGAACTCTGTGCGTCCTTGCAATTCTCTCTACTCCCTGTGTAGCTGGTCGTCCAAGCTCCCAGAATCAGTGTGGGTGGTTTGTGAGGCATACATTCCCCCTGGAACATCCTTTGTGGCCCGAGAACCTCTAAGCCCGTGATGGCAAACCTATGGCACGCGTGCCACAGGTGGCACGCGGAGTCATATCTGTGGGCACACGAGCGTTGCTCTTGCTCAGCTCCAGCGTGCAAGTGCGCACCAGCCAGCTGAATTTTGGGCCTTCTGGGCCCACTGTAAGTCAGGAAACGGGCCTCTGGAGGGTCTCTGGGGGGTGTGGAAGGCCGTTTTCACCCTCCCCAGGCTCCAAGAAAGATTCTGGAGCCTGGGGAGAGCGAAAAATGGGCCTGCCGGGCCCACTGTGCCATCACGTGCCAAAAGCAGAGAGAGCACATGGGGGGTCGCGTGTGCATTCATGGGGAGGCACATTGAATTATGGGTGTGGGCATGCATGTGCGTGACACCCCCCCCACGACCCCTGCTTTTGGCACGCAATGGCAAAAAGGTTAGCTATCACTGCTCTAAGCGTAAACCGATTTGAACATTTTAGATCTGTTTTTGGGAGGCGGTAGAAGGATGAGGGGCAAATCGGTGGCTAAAGAGCCCATTTGCTGAATGTGTTCATCTAGAAACCAGGAGTTCTAGTCCCGCTTTACGCATGAAAGCCGCTTGGGTGACTTTGGGCCACCAGGAGAGTGTGATTTCTAGTCCTACCTTAGACAGGAAAGCTGGATGGATAACTTTGAGCCAGTCACATCCTCTCGGCCTACTCCACCTTGGGCTTGTTGTTGTTGTTGTGGGGAAAATAGGAAGCCAGGAGTATTAAGTAGACGCTGACAAACTTACTCTCTCAGCTAGTCCTCGACTTAAGACTGGCCACTTAATTACAATGGAGCTTACCTTGGAATTACTTACCATCTGGAACCAAAGTTTGAAGATGCTCGAATTTCAAGCCACTTGGCCGCATATACAACCATTTGCTGTGGTCACGTGACCACATTTTACAACATGTTTGCTGAGATTTGGGCAAAATGCACCCATAGCAAAACATCAATTTGATTAATGTCCGCAGGCCTTGCTGAATGACCCCTGCAAAAAAAAAAAAAATGTAAAATCCGCTCAGTCACAGGACCGATCCATTTTACGACTGTTACGGCAGGCTCCATTATGGTTGCGTGTCGAGGTACTTACTACCCTGTGCGAAGAAATATATAACAATAAACAGAAAAGCCTTGCCCTAAGTAGTAAATATAAGAACGGTTTCCCCCAAATTGGCCTAGTAGTCTCATTGACATCTAAGGAGCAGATGCATTTTGTCACTTAGAGAGAGAGTGAGAGAATGTTTCATTCATTCATTCATTCATTCATTCATTCATTCATTCATTCATTCATTCGGTTTGCCACCCATCTCACTATCTCTGATAACATTGATAACATCTTAATGCTTAATGGTAGGGGTGACATGATAGCAGTGTTCCAATATCTCAGGGGCTGCCCCAAAGAAGAGGGGGTCAACTATTCTCCAAAGCACCTGAAGGCAGACAAGAAGCAATTGGTGGAAACTAATCAAGGGGAGAAGCAACTTAGAACTAAGGAGGAATTTCCTGACACTGAGAACAATTAATCAGTGGAACAACTTGCCTCCAGAAGTTCTGAATGCTCCAACACTGGAAGTTTTTAAGAAGAGAATGGACAACCGTTTGTCTGAAATGGTATAGGATTTCCTGCCTAAGCAGTGGGTTGGACTAGAAGACCTCCAAGGTCTCTTCCAACTCTGTCCTATTCTATTCTATTCTATTCTATTCTATTCTATTCTATTCTATTCTATTCTATTCTATTCTATTCTATTCTATTCGTGTCACTGGCCAGAGTCCCAGTTCAAAGTTCAAAACATTTATTGTCATTGTACATCATGTATACAACAAAATTGGTTTAGCCTCTATTGGTGCAAGAATACCAGGCAACGTGAATAATCAGTCAAGATAGAAAGAGGAAATATCAACTCAGAGTAAGAAAACTTGTCTGTCTCTATCTCAGAAAAGAGTCTGAAACATTTTATAGACCTTAGAGTCCAATTGTGTTCAACCTACCCTGTTCTTGTTGTGCTAAAGCAAACGATAGACTTGTGGACTTCAGCTCCCAGAATTCCTGAGCCAGCCACACGTGCTCAGGAATTCTGGGAGTTGAAGTCCGCAAGTCATAAAGGGGGCCATCTCCGCGCTAAAGAATTTCTTTAAAGTCCTTTCTTTCTTCAGGTGGCCGTCTTAGCTGAAGGTAAAGAATGGTCCATTGAAACTTCTGCTGCTCGGAATTGGAGTCCTCCGCAGCCCAAGGTTGCTTTGTCCTCAGCTCATCGGTAAACATTCCTTGGCTTAGGTTCTAATTTAAAGCTTTCATTTTGTTACTCCCAAAAGCACAGTCGTTTGAGGAATGCAGCTGAACATTTTGAGAACGTGTCAGCGTGCACGTGTCAGCGAGGGCTTACGTCACTCATTTCTCCTGAACAGAAAGAATAGAATATAAATCTGACAAAAGAAAAAATAAGCCAATTAACTAAAAAAAATGAATGCATTTGTCAGCAAAGGGCGGATTTGCAATGTCTACTTAGAGAGAGATCGCGTTTGGGCCCAACTTTGGCGTTTGGGCCCAACTTTGGCATGTTGCGTGTTGTACTGTAAAACAAAAAAACAAAAAAAAAAACCAACAACCCACAGTGTTTGTAATTTACTGTGTTTTCCCGAAAATAAGACTGAGTCTTATTTTCTTTTGGGTCCCAAAATAGGCACTAGGGCAGAGGTCTTCAAACTTGGCAGCTTTAAGACTTGTGGACTTCAACTCCCAGAATTCTCCAGCCAGCTGGCTGGAGAATTCTGGGAGTTGAAGTCCACAAGTCTTAAAGCTGCCAAGTTTGAGGAACCCTGCACTAGAGCTTATTTTCAGGGGGTATCTTATCTCCCCCCCCCCCCCCCATGTACAGGAGGCCCACTTCTGCTTGCTCACTGTGGGGCAGGAGGCTGGCTGTGCAAGCTCTTAATTAGGGCTTATTTTGGGGTAGGACTTATATTAGGCACATAAAAACTATGCTAGGGCTTATTTTTAGGATAGGTCTTATATATAGGTCTTATAGGTCTTATATATAGGATAGGGAAACAGGGTAATAGATGTTGTCTTTCTGTAGTTTCATTTTTGATGTGTGTTTTTTTTTCCAGAAGCTCTGGAGGGCAACCGCAGAATGCCGGCCCCACTTCTGATAAAGCATTTGAAGACTGGCTGAACGACGACGTTGGTTCCTATCAAAGGTAAGCATTTTAGATGGAATTCAGCCAAAGGCCTTGAAGAATCTTTTTTTTTTTTTAATGCCTTCAAATCAGTTTTGACTCAGAATAACTGCCAGGACAAGTCCCTGCAGTTTCCTTGGCAACTTTTTTGGATGCGGTTAGCCATTGCCTCCTTCCTAGGGCCAAGAAACAGTAACTGACTTAAGGTGGGACTAGAACTCAGCTCTCCCAGTTTCTAATCTGTTGCCTTTAGCCACTATACCAATGTTTTTCAACCTCGACAACTTTAAGCTGCGTGGACTTCAACTCCCAGAATTCTGGGAGTTGAAGTCACCACAGCTTAAAGTTGCCCAAATTGGGAAACATTGTATGGCACTAAGTGGCTCTTGCAGCACTTTAAAGACCAGCAAATGTATTTTGATTATAAATAGCTTAATCCTTCTTTCCTTTTGGGTTCCAATTCAGCGGCCAAGAAAATCGCTATGTCGGGTTTGGGAACACAGTCACTCCTCCAAAAAAGGAAGATGACTTCCTGAACAACGCCATGTCTTCTCTCTACTCGGTAAGTCGAAATTGTTTGGAGGCGTGCTAATTCAAGATACCGCTTTGCTGTCCTGTCATTTCTAATTTTTTTTTTTTTTTTTAAAGAATAAAATTAGGCATTCTAATAGGAATGGATGATTTTACTCCTGTCTGGAGTAGAAGTTAAAGGATTTTGTTCTGACCCAGCTCCCCAAACACGACAAACCCTCTGTAGTTGAAGCAATGATTTCTTTATTAGGAGCGCCAGCAGCCCTGGCAAAAAGTTTCTCTTTCACCACAGGCTAACAAGTCTGTTTGGCAGGGAGATGAATAGTTGTCTGCCACATTTATTTATCTCTGCCCCCTGCCTTTTATTCCCACGTCTAGGGCGGGGCTTTGCTAGCAGCGGTGGCTCTTCTGTTCCAAGGACCGGCCCATAGATTTCCACTGCTCTCCTCTCCTCTGCCTTCTGCGCATCCATGCGTCAGGCACTGGACCCAGCTGTTCCTCCTCTTCCTCACCAGCCACCTCCAGACTTGGGGGCTGTTGACTCTCCATCTGAGGGCTGATGGACGGCCCAGGCTCCACCTCCATCTCTCTCTCTCTCTTTGACAGCTCCATTCCCTCTTCCCCCTCGGAGCTCTCAGGTTGCCTTGATGCTGGCCCTGACACCCATGCCTCCTCTTCCTCCTCTGATTCAGCTGCTGGAGGGGCCGGTAGATGACAGACCACAACAGATTTATAGTTTTAGATTGTTGAAGTCCACACATCTTCACAGAGCCATGTTTGGACAAAAATATTGCTGTAAAGCTTTGGGTGAAGGGGTCAGGTTACAAAACCTTGCTTCCTTGAAGCTGATCTAAAATGAAGCAGGAGTGAAACCAACTTTTCCTCCAGGTTTCATTCTGTATAAATAATAGAGTCACATTTTACTTGATAGTAGACTTGAGGATCTGAAAGCGGCAGATAACCCAAGACCTGAAACGTAGAGAATCTCTTTCAAATTCCCTTTGCTCCATTTGCAAATTTCCCACGTCTCTCTTAACGCGTATATGGACTCTGCACTGGTAAACAGCAGTGGCTATGTTGTGCGCATTTCAGGCCTAGGCTCATACCCAAATATGTAAGATTGGTTTTTTTAGACACTGAAGTATCGCCACAAAGCAGGATCTCTGACCTTCCATCATTTTTTTTCCCCCAGGGCTGGAGTAGTTTTACATCTGGAGCAAGCAAGTTCGCTTCAGCAGCTAAAGAGGGTGTAAGTAAACATTCTGACTGAATCTAGAGCAGGGGTGTCAAACTCTATTTCATTGAGGGCGGCAGCAGGGTTGTGTTTGATCTTGGGGAGGCAGGGTGGGTGTGGCCAGCTCAACATCACTCGTATAGGGGGCACCTGTGGAGGCCCGAGCGCTCTGCCAGCGAAAACGGGCTCCCGAGATCCGTTTTTGACTGCAAAGGCCTCCTGCAACCCTCTGCCAGTGAAAATGAGCTTGGGAGGGCTGCACGCAGCTCTCCTGTGCTCCATTTTAACTGGCAGAGTCACTGCGGGCTGGTCTTTCGCTGTTTCCAGGGTGGCCCTGCGGGCCAGATCTAAGCACCCTGTGGGCCGGATCCGGCCCGCAGGCCTTGAGTTTGACACCGCTGTTCTAGACTATCTGCTGTTTAAATGTAAAATGGCTCTGGTATTTCCTTATTCTGGTATTAAGTAAGCACGGTTCTTACAAATGTATAAAAATATTGCTCAGGCTGTTAAACACGAAGGCTCACAAAGCAAAGCTCTATAAATTGTTGTTACCCACCAAGAATGCTATGATTGAGATCGTGTCTGTAATAATAGCATTTATACTTGTCATTGTACCCTGCCTTTTCTTGTCTGTGCATCTGTGTGTGTTTTTTTCTATAGCGTTCAGACTCGATAGATTCGTAATATTGTTCCAGAGAAGTATGAAAGATGGTTAGACTCATTCAAAATGAAGAAATGAATGGAATGTGTTTAGGTAGTATTAAAAACCTTTTGTGTTGTACACATAATTTGGGATGTGGGGGCATAATTGTTGCCAGTTCCTTAAGATGGTAGGAGGTAGGCCTACTTAAAAAAATTGAAAAAGAATTGTAGAATTTGCAGAGTGTTTGAATTTTTGATTTTTAAAAGAAATAATAGAATCTAAATAAGCCAATTTTGCTTTTGTCAACAGGCTAGCAAGTTTGGATCTCAAGCAACTCAAAAGGTAACCCTTGCAAACTACTGAACACTAAAAATATCTCATTGGTTCTCTTTTCCTTGCAACTTGCTTTCCTGAATCTTAGAAATAGCACTTAGTGAGTAGTGTTATTTAATTGTTACAGATGAAAGTAAGGGGTTAACCCATTGACTCTTTAGTTGCTTAATTAGTTATTTACTGCAGTGTTGAACAATGAAACCCTGTTGTTTTTGTCCTTGGCATCAGCTTGTATTAGCAGTAAATTGTACACTCCAATTTCAGGCTGTTGAAATAAGCCAGCAAGGCACATCCTCTAAGATTAGACTTCAGTAGCAAGGCACATCCTATTTCTTATCCTTTCCAAATGCAGTTGGAAATAACTGTCCAGAGTACAACAGGTTGGAAGATATGCCGTGTTGTATTTCTAGCCCCTGCATTTAGATAGCAGTTGTAAGTCTGGACACAGTTTGTAAGCTGTGTAGTTTGGTATTATCCATTGAACCTACATCTTACGCAAAAGCAATCATTGCATATGTGAATGGATAGGCAGGCAGGCAGGCAGGCAGGCAGGCAGGATGTATGTATGTATGTATGATAGATAGATAGATAGAAGACAGATAGATGATAGATAGATAGAAGATAGATAGATAGATGATAGATAGAAAGATAGATAGATGATAGATAGAATATAGATAGATAGATAGATAGATAGATAGATAGATAGATAGATAGATAGAAGACAGATAGATGATAAATAGATGATAGATAGTAGATGATAGAAAGATAGATAGATGATAGATAGAAGATAGATAGATAGATAGATAGATAGATAGATAGATAGAAGACAGATAGACAGATAGATGATAAATAGAGATAGATAGTAGATGATAGAAAGATAGATAGATGATAGATAGAATATAGATAGATAGATAGATAGATAGATAGAAGACAGATAGATGATAAATAGAGATAGATAGTAGATGATAGAAAGATAGATAGATGATAGATAGAAGATAGATAGATAGATAGATAGATAGATAGATAGAAGACAGATAGATGATAAATAGAGATAGATAGTAGATGATAGAAAGATAGATAGATGATAGATAGAATATAGATAGATAGATAGATAGATAGATAGATAGATAGATAGATAGATAGAAGACAGATAGATGATAAATAGATGATAGATAGTAGATGATAGAAAGATAGATAGATGATAGATAGAAGATAGATAGATAGATAGATAGATAGATAGATAGAAGACAGATAGATGATAAATAGAGATAGATAGTAGATGATAGAAAGAGATAGATGATAGATAGAAGATAGATAGATAGATAGATAGATAGATAGATAGATAGATAGATAGAAGACAGATAGATGATAAATAGAGATAGATAGTAGATGATAAGAATAGATAGATGATAGATAGAATATAGATAGAATATAGATAGATAGAAGATAGATAGATAGATAGATAGATAGATAGATAGATAGATAGATAGAGGTAGATTACATAGGGTGAAAATCTTGTAGGGATAATTGTGTGAAACGATTAAACAGGACCTAGGTTCAGTTTATAGTCTTCTTGTACATCACATGTTTAATGCGTACTTTATGTTTTATCTGACAACTACTGAATGTATTATTGCCATGTGAGGGTTTTTTTTATTATTATCATGTGCCAGTTCCAAATGTTCAGTTTATGAAATAGTGTCTTAAAGAAGATTATCGGAATATTGTTCCTTGATGCTTAGGGATATTATGTTGGAGTTCCAGAAGGAGAAAATGTCATACCTTCATGGTGCCGTTTGTAGGAACTGACTTGTCCACATACGGAGTGGCCCAGATGAACAGTGCACACACTCCACATTGTGATTGTGTAGATCTTCCTTCAAGTGGGTGTTGTGTTGGAGGTTATGTGCGGAGAACCAGTTCATATAAGCGTCACTTCTGTTTAGCTTCTCTCCCAGGACGACTGTTTATATTCAGTATATTATGATATATTCATCATAAGTGAAAAGCTCACTACCTGGGGTCCTATTTGTGCCGATAATATGTGATGCACTTTTGCTAGAATTTCCTGTTTGGTACGAAGTTGGTATAAATTTCTCCCAAACTGTGCAAAAGAAAATTTAGAATCTTTTTGAGGTCTGTGTTTAATTTGGAAACAAGCAGGTATCCAGTAAAAAATAAATCAGCTTCATTATACATCAAGTTCAGGCTTTACATAAATATAAATGAACTCTGGGAGATCTTAAGCCAGAAGTTGACAATGAAGACAGTGTAGTAAGATAAGCTTTTGACAGTAAGCACACCATAATCACGTACAGTGCTTGCTTTTGGCGAAGGAAATATTTGGGCTCCAATGCAAGCTCCAACCCAAGGCCAGAAAAAATTGCAACCCTCGCCTTAAACCTTTCTCTGAATTTAAAGAAGATATTTTCTTAAACAGAATAGGATTATTACAGTATTAACTTGTTTTTTTTCTTTTGTGCTTTCTAACAGAAGTCATAGTTGCCTCCGCGGCTGCTATCTTAAAATCTTGTTAAGTAATATTAGTAGTTATGCATGTATTTATTCAAAACTCTCAACCTCAGCAAGTCTACGATCCGTGGACTTCAGCTCCCAGCATTCCCCAGTCAGCATGCCCGCTGGAGAATTCTGGGAGTTGAAGTCCACACATCTTAGACTTGCCAAGGTTGAAAAATGGTGCACTAGAGGCATTCACAACGTTTCGAATCCAACCGATTTGGATTCAAAACGCCGTGTCTTCAACATAAGCCGTTTAGTTTTGAACGAGGAACGAGCACTTGAAGCGTGTAATGGTTTTTTTCTTCCCCCTCCGGATCATCTTTGTCTGTTTTATACATTAGGAGAAGGGTGCCATTCCGTACCTGAAACAAAGCATTTTGAATTTTTAAACCCTCCAGGTTGAAACAGTTCACACTCCATGAGCAAGCATTTAAACTGCAATTCTCCCATTATCAGCTTTCCTCACAAGCCGCAGCCCGTCATGCTTTCTTTTTCAGATTGGGTTATATATTTATTTATTTATTTATTAATGAGATTTATATGCCGTCCTATCTCCAGCCGGACTCAGGGCGGCTCACAACAGTTAAGAAACATCTAATAAAAAGTTAAAAAATTGAATCCAAATCTCAAATACAATTAAGACTAACAAGTTAAAATTAAATTAGAATTAAAACCCCATCAGTCCAGGCCGGCCAAACGAAACAGCCACGTTTTCCGGTCGCGGCGGAAAGAGCAGAGATCGGGGGCCACCCGGAGCTCCAGGGGCAGTTGATTCCAAAGGGTAGGTGCGCCCACAGAGAAAGCCCTCCCCCTGGGGGTTGCCAGCTGACACTGTCTGGCTGACGGCACCCTGAGAAGGCCCTCTCTGTGGGAACGCACCGGGCGATGGGAAGCTGTTGCTGGCTGCAGATGGTCCCCCAAATATCCCGGGCCTAACCCATGTAGGGCCTTATAGGTAATCACCAGCACCTTGAATCTCACTCGGAGGGCAACCGGCAACCAGTGCAAGTCGCGTAGGAGAGGTGTAACATGGGAGTGTCGGGATATTCCCATCACAACCCGCGCGGCTGCATTCTGCACTAGCTGAAGTCTCCGAGTGGTCTTCAAGGGCAGCCCCATGGAGAGGGCATTGCAGTAGTCAATACGGGAGGTGATAAGTGCATATATCCTAAATGACAAAAACCAGTTTGTCAAATTAGCAAGCTGAGTTGTTGCTTTCAGTTCGGCGGTGACATGTATGTGGCAAGTCAGCTTGGCACGTTAGATGAACAAATTTGCCACTTCGGTTAGCCAGGCACTAGTACGTAGGACAAAATATATACATATATATATCTATATATATATATCTTGCTTTCTTGCCTAGGATAAACTGAGTGCTTTTAGATCTTTTGCTAAAAGTTGATTCTTCTACTTCCTCTGCTGCCATTCTTGTGCTGCCCGGCTGTGTAAAGTTTTGGGGCCAGAAACAGCAGGCAGAGCCGGTAAAGCCCTACCTTCCTCATGCATGGGTGCTTTGTAACTGTGCTGAGTTTGTACATTCTTGCTGCTAGCTGTGTTTTTCCCAACTTTCCCCTTTTCTCCTCCCCCAAACACACCCTGGGCAAAGCCACCGCCATCTTTTTGTCCCAACGGCATCGTCTCCATTTTTCTGTACCGTCAGCTTGCTTCAAATCGGCTGCCTTTTGCCGGAGTCTTAAATATACATACATTTATATATATATTTAAACCCAACAGTGTTTTTGTTCACGTTGAAAACCCGGAATTCATTTGTCATGCGAGTGGCGAGTGGGATCACAAGTGAATTGCAGCCAGGTTTATTGAAGCTTCTGATTTGGGCTCGGTGAGGAATATTTCTCAAAAGACCACCTTAGTGGGAGAGAAAAGGTGGCAGGAGCTGTTCTGACCTAGGCTTCCCCAGCAGCACGAAGCCGAGTCCTCGTCCCGATAAACCCCTTTTATTTAATTTACAGTGAATTCCTCTCCAGCAAAGTCTTTCCTCTCCCACAGACTTTCAAGATAGTTCACAATTACCGACCTTTATCAGGCTTGGAGAATGGCCAGGCTGATATCTTTCAGACACCGCAATAATTGGCAAGAATGCAGAAATGAACTAATTGTCTCCTGCGAACTCCACTCCCCTTTTCGCTCCTCTTTTATTCCTTCTGGGAGGGGCCATTCATCATCCACCTGTGGCCTTACTCCCTAGTCGACCCTTGTTCTTTAGCTTTTCCCTTCGTTTGGCAACTGCGCATGCGCACACTGGGAACAGGCTCCAGCTGTTCGTCTGCCTCACTGATGTCTGACTCCAAAGGCAGCTGATACCTGGCATACGGCCCTGGCCCACTCTCTGCCTCTGATGCAGAGCCCTCATTGGAGCCTTCCCCAGACTCCAGGACTGGCTCATGTTCCTCCCCAACCTCCTCACTGTCCGAATCTGCTGGCAGATCCGCTGGCTGCTGGCGGGCCACAACAGGAGCCAGAAGTCAAACTTCTGCTGGACTTCAGGGTGCCTTCTCTTTCGTAGATCAGGGATTGCAACATTTAACATTTCTCAGACAAGAAATTCGTATTTTATCAGCGGTGGGCATGTTTGCCCTAATTAAGGACACTGATTAAGGTGGGTATACAGGTAGCCCTCAACGTACGATCGCACTCGTGCCCAACATTTCTGACCATTCATAGCTACAACAGCATTGAAAAAAGGGACTTGCAGTCCGTCCTCGCACTTACAACCTTCGCAGCATCCCTATGGTCATGTGATCAAAATTCCGGTACTTGACAATTGGCATGTATGTATGACAGTTCCAGCATCCTAGGGTCACATGATTGCCACTTGCAACCTTCCCACCAATTTCATCATCACCTTCTTTTAACAACCCCATAATTCCTTGCGGGGTGGAGTCTGGGCAACTGAATGGAGCTAGCAGAGTGTTTAATGGCCAGATGCCCTTCTTGTCACCAATGCGGAGTTTTGTTAATATCTGCCTCTACCTAGGATCGAACTCATAGCCTCCTGATTGTGAGGCGAGAGCTCCACCTCTAGGCCACTGCACCATTCAAATCTTACCGCCAGTTTCCGACAAGCATAATCATTGAGGGAAGCTGGATTTGCTTAACAACCATGTGATCCACTTAATGGAATGATTTTCTCAACAACTATGGCAGAAATCATAAAATCAGACACAACTTTCTTAACAGCCACTTTGCTTAATAACCGAAATTATGGTCCCAATTATGGTCGTAGGTCAAGAACTGCTGATATCTTCTAGAAAATCAAGATGCAAGTTTTTTTTCTCTTTACAACTTCGGTTAATAATCTTCCCTTCACCAGGGACTCAATACAGATGGTCCTTGACTTGCAACCACAATTGGGCCCAAAATTTCTGTTGCTTAGGAACAGACGTATTGCTAAGCCCCACTTTAAAACTTTTCTTGCCAGAATTGTTAAGGGAATCACTGCAGTTGGTAAATGAGTAACCCGGTTGTTAAGTGAATCTGGCTTCCCCATTGACTTTGCTTGTCAGAAGGTCGCAAATTGGGGATCGCATGACTCGGAGACGCTGCAACCGTCATAAACGTGAATTAGTTTGCCAAGCATCTTCGTTTTGATCATGTGACCATGGGGATGCTGTAAGGATTGTAAGTGTGAAAAATGGCCATGTCACTTTTTTCAGTGACGTCATAATGAATAGAATAGAATAGAATAGAATAGAATAGAATAGAATAGAATAGAACAGTTTATTGGCCAAGTGTGATTGGACACACAAAGAATTTGTCTTGGTGCATATGCTCTCAGTGTACATAAAAGAAAAGATACGTTCATCAAGAATCATAAGGTACAACACTTAATGATAGTCATAGGGTACAAATAAGCAATCAGGAAACAATATCAATATAAATCGTAAGGATACAAACAACAA
>NW_026844107.1:1949671-2018968 GCF_029531705.1 Pantherophis guttatus
CGGTGGATAAGTTAGTCACCTGGTTGTTAAGTGAATCCGGCATCCCCATCAACTTTGCTTGTCAGAAGGTCGCTAAAGGGGATCACGTGACCCCGGGATACAGCAGCAAGTCATAAATACGAAGCAGTTGCCAAGCGCCTGCATTTTGATCACATGATCCTGGGGATGCTACAAAGGCCATAACTGTGAAAAACGGTCAGGTCGCTTTTTTTCAGTGCTGTTGTAACTTTGAACAGTCGCTAAGCAAACTGTTGTAACTTGAGGACTACCTGTAATCAGATTTGGGCCTTCGATCAAGTGACTCTCCAAGCCAGTGTTTCATAAAAATAATTAAAAAGTCGGCCTCCATGCCATTGATGTGAGAATCGAAATAATTTTTTCTGCTGTCTCCTAAAATAGTCTGGATTACTATCTTTATTGCCTCTTAATAAAGGCCATACTGAAAAAAAAAAACTATAGAGCAGAACAATTGAGGAGCTGTATTGCAAAGGAATATGGAAACGGCTTAATATGAGCACAAATCCTTTTAAAACGCTAATTGTGTCTTCTCCCTCTCCTCCTGTTTCTTGCTGCCATTTTCAATAAAACTGGTAAGTGCTAATATCTCCTTAGTTTTAAATATGTTTTAGCCAAATGGTTGTAGGTTTAAATGTGTATATATATTTTTTCAAAAGCAGCCTGATCATTTGATCAGGTTTCTTTGTGGGGGAGAGGGAAAGGGAAGGAAAGGAAAGGAAGAAGAAAAGCAAGGGAAGGAAATAAAGAAGAAAGAAAAATTAGGGAAAGGAAAGGGGGGAGGGGAGGGGAGAGCCTTGTCTATTTTATTAAATGTATTTGCATTCATATAAAGGTTTGCTTTAGAGGGACGTGGTGGCTCAGTGGCTAAGACGCTGAGCTTGTCGATCAAAAGGTCAGCAGTTCAGCGGTTCAAATCCCTAGTGCCGCGTAACGGGGTGAGCTCCGTTACTTGTCCCAGCTTCTGCCAACCTAGCAGTTCGAAAGCACGTAAAAAATGCGAGTAGAAAAATAGGGACCACCTTTGGTGGGAAGGTAACAGCGTTCTGTGCGCCTTTGGCGTTTAGTCATGCCGGCCACATGACCACGGAGACGTCTTGGGACAGCGCTGGCTCTTCGGCTTTGAAACGGAGATAAGAACCGCCCCCTAGAGTCGGGAACAACTAGCACATATGTGCAAGGGGAACCTTTACCTTTACCTCAAAGGTTTGCTAACTCCATAGAAATATGGTCCACTCCTTTTCTTGAGAAGTGGCTTTGGGATAACCTAAGAGAGTAGTTCAGTGAGGCAAACCAACTCCTCCTATATATGTTTAAATTATATGTTGAAATCTAGAACAAAAATGCAAACAGAGCATAATAGTTGTTGTTGTTTTAATCATTACAGCCACAACATGGGCTTGCTCCTATTGTTTTAGTTTGTGTTGATGAAGAAGTGAATCAGCCTTCTGTTTTGTGAAAATCATGGGGATTGGTGGTTAAGTCTCGAGGACTCCCTTTGCAGGCAGTCTGCTGGGGGACTTGGTTGGGAAATTGGTCGGCCGCTAGGAGAACAGGCTGCTGAACTACATGGACCAGCAGGTTAATCCATCAGGGCACAGTTTATATTCTTGTGTAAGGATATAGCTGCTTGCTAAATCCCATTTTGTTTTCTTGCCTTCAAAGACAGATAAAGGAAAGGGTTGTTATCTGTGCACCATTGTTCTTTCTCTTTGTAATTTTTCTCTTTGCCTTATTATCTTTTCCTCCACCCCACAGGTCCAGGGAGTAAGTACTAAAAGCTGGCGAGATATGACCACTTTTTTTTCTGGAAAACCAGATGGGTCCTCTGAAAGGTATGGTGGATGTGTCTGCTCAGGTTTTGTACTAGATACACAACTCTCTGACATATTACTTGTAAATAAGGTCCCGGCGATCTCAAAAAGAATATGTTCCCTCATGAACCTAGGTCAGTGTTTCTGAACACTTGAAGATCTGTGGACTTCAACTCCCAGAATTCCTCAGCCAGTTTTAAAAATAAACTTTTAGTGCTTTGAACTCAACTCCTGTTCTTGGTTACTTGTGCCTGATATAGGAGATAACCAGGCTGAGCCCGAGGGAGAGGTCAAACATGTCATGAGTCTATGTGGACCTGCAGTCGATCTAAGTGCAGTTTACCTTGAATGCCTTCTTATCTCCCGCTCATTTCCCTTGACTTCTAGTTGGTCAGATTCTTGTAGAGAGCTTAAGTTTGCAGTAAATCTTTATACCCATTTGATCTGCCTGATTTCCCTCGACACCTGGCACTAATCAAAAGTTTATTACGTGCAATCTGTACATAAGAATCTTATGAAACCAAATTGGTGCTAAGATAAGAGTCAATGGAATTCATGGGAGACTGGACTTGGGTTTCTGGTGGGAACATAGTGACACCAAACTAATGATGCGTTTGAAGCTGCCCTCGGGTTCTGACTGCTCGTCTCCTTCAATGTCACGGAAATTATTTCACTCTAATGTTGTCATGATGCCCACTCCAGCTCCGTGAATGGGGAAAACGTCGCGAAACATCACATGACTGCAACGTGACGCAGCGAGTTTGACACCTGTGTTCTAGAGGATAAGGTTTCCAGCTAAGATACCATTAAAAACTGATTTAGGTACCATTAAAAACTGGTTCATTTCTTAATCAGATTTTGAAGCTGTGCAAACCCTGAGCCATGTTGGAGAGAGAACAATTTAGGGAGGAGGTTAGCAAATCTGATAACAACCTAAAATATCCTGGGATCACATTTTTATAAATATTACTTTTTTAAAAAATGCAGGTTTTTTTTTTTTCAAAACATCCAGATTACTTTCACAAGCTTTATCTCCAAATAGAGGTAGTCCTTGACTTAATTTTTTTCATTTAGTGACCACTCAGAGTTACAATACCACTGAAAAAAGTGACTGATCCTCGCACTTCTGACCATTACAGCAACCCCACCGTCATGTAATCAAAATTTGGGTAGCGGTTTGGCAAACAACACATATTTAAAATGGTTGCAACGTCCCAGCATAATTCGATCACGGTTTGTGGCCTTCCCAGCTGGCTTCCAACAAGCAAAGTCATGGAGTGAACTCGGATTCAATTAACATTTTTTCACTTAATAACCACGGCAAAAAAAAAGGCTGTAACATAGGGTTTGAGTCACTATCTTGATTACCAGAGTAAATTCTAGTCCTGGTTGTGATCGTAAAATCAAGAAATACCTGTACAGGTAGTCCTCGACTTACAACCATTTGTTTAGTGACTGTTCAAAGTTACAATGGCCCTGAAAAAAGTGAGTTAGGACCATTTTTCACACTTACGACCACTGCAGCATCCCCAGTGGTCACGGGATCAAAATTCAGAAGTTTGGCAACTGACTCATCTTTATGACGCTTGCAACGTCCCGGGGTTATGTGATCCCCTTTTGCAACCTTTTCCTTCAAGCAAAGTCTGGAGAAGCCAGATTCACTTAACAACTGTTAAGTGATTCACTTAGTGCATCTTAACTTCACTGCAGTGATTCACTTAGCAACTGTAGCAAGAAAGCTGGCAAAATGGGTCAAAACTCACTTAACAAATGTCTCACTTAACAAATGTCTCAGCATCATCAATTTTGAGCTCAATTGTAGTCAAGAACTACCTGTACCATTTCAGAGAAATGGCTGCCCAGTCTCTTCTTAAAAACTTCCAGCGTTGGAGCATTCAGGGAGCCTGGATAGCTCAACAGACAGAGCTCTGTAATTTAACACCAGCTATCTGCATCCAATTAAAGTAAGATTGAATCTCCCCAGGCTCAAGGTTGACTCAGCCTTCCATCCTTTCTAAGGTAGGTAAATTGAGGATCCAGTTTGTGGGGGCAATAAGCTGACTTTGTATAAATATACAAAAGGATGAAGGCTATTGCTTAACGCATTGTAAGCCGCCCTGAGTCTCTGGAGAAGGGCGGCATATAAATCAAATTTAAAAAAAAAAAAAATTCACAACTTTTGGAGGCAAATCGTTCCACCGATTAATTGTTCTCACTGTCAGGAAATTCCTCCTTAGTTCTAGGTTGCTTCTCTCCTTGATGACTTTCCATTGAACTAACCCTAAGTCCCTATTTTTCTCTCCTCTCCTTTTCCGAAAGGCCCCCGGATACAGAGAGCTACCAGAACAGTAAAAGCGACGGCTACCAGAACAACACCGCGGAGCAGAGCTTTTGGGAGACCTTCGGCAATTCAGACCCACCCAAAACCCACAAGTCCCCAAGCAGCGATAGCTGGACGTACGTGGACAATTCGATGGAGAAGAAGAGCTCCGACAGCTGGGATGTTTGGGGCTCAGGTACCGTTTCCAACAACAAGAACAGTAATGGTGACAGCTGGGAAAACTGGGAGACCAACTGGGAGAACGCCGCCGGGGAGGGCAAAGCCAAAAAGACTGCCAAGAAGACCCCTAAAGAAGCCACTTCAGCTCCTGAAGACGAATGGGACAATCACAACTGGTAGGACTCGTTCTCTCACCAGTATAGCGGAAGTCGGGGTGGGGGGAGGGGAAAATATCACACCTCCGATGGAAGAATCTCCCACATAACTGGACTAACCGACATCCTTCGACGGGAGCCTCTTTAAACCCCGCGCCTGCTGTTCCATTCTCTTTCCACTTCCTGTTTACAACCACCGTCGTATCAAAAAAAACCAAAACCACGTGAGTTTGCGGATTCTTGTAATTACCATACGAAGAGCCAAATCACCGTCACGGAAATGACCGTCGCGTCAGTTATATCCTCGCCGTGGGGTTTGCCCAGCTTCCTTAAAACCTGAGAATCTTCTGGAAGAAGCAACTCCATGCCAGCCTACCATCCCAGCACAACGTTCGCATGTGTCGTTCGGCATACTCGCACAACATCTTTTGGGGGGGGGGACTTCGGCTGATGTTTCGGAGGACTTCTGGGTAGTCTTGATACGTGGGGCGGGGTGGGTGGGTAGGGAGGGCTATTTTAGCCAAGTAACATATTGTGACAGAGATGGGATGGCTTGCAATTGAGCCAAAATATATTATTTAAGATATTGTAGAAGAAATTGTAGATGGATCCAAGTTTATTTAAGGGTGTTTTTTTGTTTGTTTGTTTTTAAGGACGCTGTCCGCTTAATAACTTCAGTTACTTAGAAGGAAACAAACAGCATTTCTAAAAGCTTTTTTTTAAAAAAAAAAATCCCGTTCTTAGCTTTAGCTGCTTTCAACAGGTGTGTGTAAGATTCCTCATCCTTTCTTCTTTTTTCCCCCACACCCTTATACATTAAATTAAATCTCCTGTATTTTTTTTTTCTCCATTTAAGGTTCCATACGTTCCTCAATTTTAGCATAATTGCTGGATACAAACAATGAAGGAAAAACAGACAGGATAGGTGACAATTTTTCAAAACGGGACCCGCCAATGTCAAAAGCGAACATTTTTTTATAACCAAACAAATAATTTGGAACTTCGCTCTTATAAAATTTCGTTTATAAGATTCCGCGTTAGATTTCCAGCTTACTCTTTCCCTTCCGCTCCCCCCTGTGCCCGGAAGGAGACTACTGAAAAATAACCCGATTGCAATGTTTATCATTCTGAGCTATGCTGCATGAATTTGAGAAGAAGAAGAAGAAAAAAAAAAGTATCCAGTATCCTTTTCTACAAGGTCTGATGTCAATTCTGTTTTTGGTGCTTGTGATCAGTTAGATTGTTTTTTTTTTAAAAAAATAATCTATGTGTATTTAAATACTGCAGTGTTAGACCACTAAGACGCAGGAAACACTGAATCGTGGTATAATTGGCTGGATGTCACAACGAGGCTTTTCAGGAACCAGGATGAAAATCTGGTGTCTTTATCTAAGAAAAACCTTTGGCTTGGCTAATGAACTGTGTGATTTCTGAGCGCCTGGATACTTGGAACGTCCAGTTTCTCAGAATTTAGCTGAAATCGTCTGCTGTATATAAACTGTGTGTGTGTATATCAGGGCACATGGGTAAACACACGGAGATCATGAAGTATTAATAGTTTCCTACAATTTTTATGTAATGTTCAATATGTCAGTATCTTATCTTGTGAAGAAATATGAAGTACTTGATCTGATTGTGTGGTACTTTTCGCTGGTTTTTTTTTTTTTAATTGCTAGCAAAATTTCTCCTCTTCTCTGGTGATTTTTGCTTCCCCGGTCTCTGGTCCCAGTTTTCATTCCCTTTGGGCTTTCTAATCAGACTAAGGTGGTTAGGTTGTCTGTGCCTCTTTTCAAGAATATGCTTTCTTTTTTTCTGCCAAACTTTGGAGATTTTGTGACCTCATAAAAACCGCACCTTACTTTCTGTTTTCTTTTTTAAAAAAGTGTGTCTCAGCATAGAGTTGGCTATTTCTTTGGCTGATTTGTCCGTTTTTCCTAGCGGCACGTGAGTTTTTATTTTTCTTCATTTTCTGTTTCCTGGATTTCTCTTAGAAACTTCATCGTGTATTTTGCGTGGGAGAGCGAGCATCGGTTTCTACCTTAATTTTGCTCATCTACTCTATATGCTGTTTAAAAATCATTGAGCTATGGAATTCAAGGACATACTTGAACTCGCTGTCTCTCTTAATGTATATTTTACCTCACAGAAGATTTCTTCATCTCCTTAAACCAGCATTTCTCAACCTTGGCAAGTTTAAGATGGGCATGGACTTCAACTCTCAGGAGAGCAGAGCTGGCTGGGGAATTCTGGGAGTTGAAGTCCACCCATCTTAAATTTGCCACGGTTGAGAAACATTGTCCTAAACTCCTTGCATAAAAACATATTTATTTTTAAAGCACCCAATTCTGGGTTATAGCCAGGGTGGATAAAAATCAATGATTTTTTTAAAAAAAATCAAAAAAATCAGATTTTTTTTATTTAAATTGGATTTTTTTGATTTTTATCGAATTTATTTTAATAAAAAACTTTTGGGGTCAAAATCTATCGTAAGATAGTTTTCTATTTAAGATACATAAATAATTTAGTTTATTCAGCATGAAATGGAGCTTAGTTATGTAGCACGAGGCTGTATATTCTGCAACACTGGGACTATCGGTGAGTCAACAGTGGGTCAAAGGAGTAGCAGAGATGACAGCTGCTCTTTAAAAATTATGATTTAAATCGAGTTGATTTAAATCAAGCCTTTTTACTAGTGATTTAAATAATGATTTAAATTGTGATTTAAATCAACTTGATTTAAATCAAATCCACCCTGGTTACACTTAGCGGTTTCTCAGTTCTGTAGCTTGCTGCCTCTATGGAAGAAAAGGCACCACTCTTGATGTCATAAGAAATGCATCATAGGTTTCCAAGATAGTTCTTTTTCATAGCCACCTACCATAGCAACACTTCGATCAACAAAATCTTTTTAAGAAATTGAGTTATAAATAGATAAACCAGAGATCCGAGTTATCAAATTTCAAATTTAATCGTACGGGATTTCCCAAGTGGCCTACATAACCAAGTGACATGTATTTGAACCTATCTTATTTATTTATTTATTTTGTGACATTATTGGAGGAGAGAAAAAAAAAAAAACCTAGGGGTTTTTGCTACTATAATTCTATGTAGCAGGTGTCAGCAACCTGTGGCTCCAGAGCCGCATATGGCTCTTTGGGCCCTCTGCTGTGGCTCCCTGTCGGGTGATCTCACCACTGGCTGGCCCCTCCCCTCCCAGTCACTCCTCGCCTGGCCTGAGGTAAGGGCGATGGCGGGGGATGGAGAAGCAGGCGAGGCAGAGACAGAGAGATTACAGAAGAGAGGGGGAGGGAGGGAGAGAGAGATGTGAAAAGGGTTTTGTGGTTCTCGGTGTTTTTTAACAACCAGTTCTCTGCCCTAATGACAAGCTGGGTAGGCGTGGCTAGGGAGTGATCATGTGACTGGTGGAAATGAATGACATTGAGTTGGCCACGCCCACCCAGGTTTTGTGGCTCACCATGTTTTCTGTGGGAAACAGGTCCAAATGGCTCTTTGAGTGCTTAAGGTTGCAGACCCCTGCTATATAGTAAAGAGAGCAATTTAAGTAGGATCATCTACCTTGGAGTTAAGAAATAGACGCTGCAGAGCTCTTCTGCATGGCTCGCGATTTATATCTTCAGTTTAGTACAGTAAAGAAACTCTGATTCAGCCTTCCCCGGCCTCACGCCCTCCAGATAGCTATCCGGTGTTCGTTGGGCTGTAGCGGAAATTGGTTTAACTCCGCCAGAAGGCGTTAAATTACGGAAGGCTGCCGTCAAACTCGACTGAAACCAAAACCCGACATCGGTATGTTTCCGAACCGTTTTCTTCCATTGCACGTTGCTGAGAATGCAACCCTGTATATAGAGCTAGAGTTGATGACTTGAGATCTCTCATTTATACTCTTGCTGCGGTCTCTTTAATTTCCCTTAAAATTCTCCCATCTTTTCCCTGTCTTCCATGGTAGGCATTTATATGTATGGCTGTAGTCATTCGTACAATAACTCCCCATGTCAGGGAGCGTCCTCCACTTAATTGAATCCCGAAAGGAAGATATTGAAGTGTACCTAATATCACGTCCGTGAGCTCGATTGGGAAATCAGAAACGCTTCATAGAAGCACAGTGGTGGCAAACCTTCTATTTTCCGCACTAAGGTTTAAATCTGGCAAATTCTGGGAGTTGAAGGCCACAAGTCTTAAAGCTGCCAAGTTTGAAGACCTCTGGTTTAAATGAATGGAAATGGTAGGCCTCCATCTCTAGAAGATGCAGGATGTTCAAGGGTCAAAGCTTTTGACAAATGTAACTAGATCTTAACCTCCTTCCTCTCCTGGTTGGAATAACTGGTCAGTAGATTTTTTTTTTGTTCTGTTTCTTTTTCAGAAGAAAGCTGGGTTGTGGGATATATGCGATTCTTTCCGACTGTACAGTTTTGACAGTCCTTCGCAAAGGGCTGCTGAGTTATGTTCCTTTGTTTTGCAAAACGGTACTGAACCTGAGCCGACAGTGTCATCTCAAAGAGAAACAATAAAGTCAGAGAAATGGAACAAAGCCATTCCGACATCCTCATAAGTGGCTTCACGTTGCTTTGACATTCACGTTTGCATTTTGCACAGAAATGTGAGTTGCATCGGTGGGAGCTTCCATGTTCTTTTTGGTTTGGGTTTGTCTCTAAGCAGGGACGCGGTGGCTCAGTGGCTAAGACGCTGAGCTTGTCGATCGAAAGTTCAGCGGTTTGAATCCCTAGTGCTGCGTAACGGGCTGAGCTCCCGTGACTTGTCTCAGCTTCTGCCAACCTAGCACTTCGAAAGCACGTAAAAAATGCAAGTAGAAAAATAGGGACCACCTTTGGTGGGAAGGTAACAGCGCTCCGTGCACCTTTGGCATTGAGTCATGCCGGCCACATGACCACGGAGACGTCTTCAGACAGCGCTGGCTCTTCGGCTTTGAAATGGAGATGAGCACTGCCCCCTAGAGTCAGGAACAGCTAGCACATATGTGCAAGGAGAACCTTTATCTTTACCTTGTCCCTAACCTCAATCTTGGTTAATGCATTAGGCCTTTGTTTGTTTGTTTTTTGGGTATTGACTTTATTATTTTTCCAAATAATTCAAGGTGGCAAACGTATCCAGCACACCTTCCCCTTTCTCTTTGCTCCACAACAACAACCCTGTGAGGTGGGTTGGGGCCGAGAGAGAGTGACTGGCCCAAAGTCACCCAGCCGGCTTTCATGCCTAAAGCGGGATTAGAACTTGCACTCTCCAAGTGATTGGCCCAAAGTCAACCAATTGGTTTTCATGACGAAAGGGGGACTAGAACTCTCCGTCTCCTGGTGATTGGCCCAAAGTCACCCAGATGGCTTTCATGGCTAAGGTGGGACTAGAATTCACCGTCTCCCGCTTTCTAGCATTAATAACTTGACAAAACGGGATCTCCACTTGAGAAGGAAGGGGTGTTCTCCAATAAAACAATTGTCTTGCATTGGAAAAAAAATAACCTCATAGCAACTTTACAAGATGTAGTGTTGGTTGTATGCCAAGTTGAGGACAGGCTCTGGGAGATTTTGCAGACCCATAAGCTGAGGAGACTTTAGAAGATCGGCTTACGAAGAGAATTTGAAAAAAAAAAATCCACTAAAAAATAAAATAAAATCGCAAGGTGACGATACGCCTCCCGCTTTCAAATACCATCGATGGTTTCTAAAAGTTGGTGGAGGGATAATTCAACCTGTTCTGAAAATTTAGACCAGTGTTTCTCAACCTTGGCAACTTGAAGATGAATGGACTTCAACTCCCAGAATTCCCCAGCCAGCTATGCTGGCTGGGGAATTCTGGGAATTGAAGTCCATTCATCTTCAAGTTGCCAAGGTTGAGAAACACTGATTTAGACCAACTTATAAGATGAACCTACCCCACTGTATATCGAGGGGGGCTGTGTGGAGAGGGTTTCTTCTTTTAAATTCTTGGAGGTGCTTATTAGTCAAAATCTCACCTGGAAAAACAACACGTCCCTTGGTGATTGGCAAGGCCCAAAAGAGACTTCATTTCCTTAGAGTCCTGCGACAAAATCAGGTGGAACAACAGCTGATGACCTCTTTCTATCGGTCCACGATAGAAAGCGTCCTCACGTACTGCATTGAAGTACGGTACGCTGGTTTAACTGCTGCGGACAGGAAGGCACTACAGAGAGTGATCAATTCGGCACAAGAAATCATTGGTCGCACTCTTAACACACCACTGGATGACATCGCCAGGTCTCTCGCTGCTTTAGCAGACTAAGGCAGATACTCAGAGATGATTCATACCCTGGTCTGTGTCTCTTCGCACTTCTACCATCAGGCAGAAGACATCGAAGCATAGCCAGCCGAACAAATAGGTTTAATAATAGTATCTATCCTTGGGCCACAATCACTCCACGCACACGCAGAAATGTATGACTAGTTTTTCTTTTTTCCCTAATGACTTGCATAGGGATTATTCTTTATACTATTTTATGTTGTTTGTATTTTTTTTTGTCATGGATTGCACCAGTGAGTCTAAAACCAATTTTGTTGTATAGATGATGTACAATGACAATAAAGGCTATACTATAAGATGTGTGGACTTGCTAGTCTGGACTTCTGGGAGTAGATGTCCAGACAAGGTAGAGAAACGTTGGCTTAGACTAAGCTTTGTGAAAACAAACACATTTCCCCGGATTATATTCAATAAACATTTGGTGGACTAGAGAGTGCTTATTTTTAATGGTAGAGAAGGCCATTAAAAAGTAGCGATCCTAACTTGTGAAATAAGATTAATTGTGAAATAAAAGTAATAAAATTAACTGCAGCAGGCATGATAGTAGTAGTCCAGAATTTGAGTGTCTGCCACAAAGAGGAGGGGACGACCTATTTTCCAAAGCACCTGAAGGGAGAAGGTAATTGATGGAAAACAATGAAGGAGAGAAGCAATCTACAACTCAGGAGGATTTTCCTAACAGTGAGAACAATCAACCAATTTACAATGAACACAACTTGCCTCCAGAAGTGGTGGGTGCTCCATCGATGAAGGTTTTTCTGGAAAGAAACAAACTTAGTTTTTCCTCTAGCCACAAGAGGGTGTCTCTTTACCATCCTAACATTTCCTCTAGTCTTAAGTCACATACGTCTATGTCAGGGGTCTCCAACCTTGACTTGTGGACTTCAACTCCCAGAATTCAACCCAGCAAAGCTGGCTGAGGTATTCTGGGAGCTGAAGTCCACAAGTCTTAAAGTGGCCAAGGGTTGATGCATGTTTGGAATTTTCAAGGAAGACCCCTGAACTCGAGTCAAAACAATCAGCGGAATGGCTCGTCTCCAGAAGTTGTGGATGCTCCATCACTGGTGGTTTTCAAGAAGAGACTGGACATCCATGGAGTGGTAGAGGGTCTACTGCTTGAGCAGGGGGTTGTACTGGAAGACCTCCCAAGGACCGTTTCAGCCCTATTATTCTAGGTTCACATCAGGGGATTCATACATTGTTTTAAATTTATCTTTACTTTTAGGAACACATGGAGGCCCACCAGTTAAGTGGGATAAGCCAATCCTGTTAAAATGAGGCTGAGGATAAAATCATAGTGGGTGGTAGAATCGTGATATCATAAGTTTCACTCAAATGGCACAGAAGGGCCTTGGCAGTTATGTTCTCTCTCTCTCCCTCTCTCTCTCTCTCTCTCTCTCTCTCCCTCCCTCCCTCCCTCTCTATCTATCTATAGTATATCTATCTATAGTATCTCTATCTACCTATCTCTACCTATCTATCTATATCTACCTATCTATCTACCTACCTATCTATCTATACCACCTTTATTTTACAAATAAGATGGCGAACATATCCAACATACCTTTGTCTCCTATTTTCCCACAACAACAACCCTGTGAGGTGAGTTCAGCTGAGACCAATGTGACTGGCCAAAAGTCACCCAGCTAGCTTTCATGACTTAAGGCAGGACTAGAACTCCCAGCCTCCTGGTGATTGGCCCAAAGTCACCCTGGGCTAAGGCGAGACTAGAACTCCCAGTCTCCCACTTTCTAGCCTGGTGCCTTCACCACTAGGCCAAATGGACCACCATCCACCAAGTGGGTTCCACCCACTACGGTCATCAGAACTGCTGTCTTTGTCGCTGTGGCACCTGGTTGACTCACAACTGTGCTTTATCAAACTGAAGGATGAGGAACAACTATTTTTCATTGCATATTCCGATTCCTGCGTTTTAGTCTCCGGTTCATCCGGAGTATTTTGTGTTGCTTGGATAAAAAGTGTGGTTTTGTCCTTACTGGTGGAGGCCTGTGATCTGTTAATATTAGTGTTCTGGCAAGGATCACACCAACAAGATCCTGCTGGCTTTGACAGCTACCGCCCTTAACGTAATTAGTGCATTCATCATCTCATTTGTTGCTACTGTTTTATGCTGTTTTGGCTCTTGCTATCACAATGACATACACATTGGCTCGTAATGGGCTGAGTTTGAGCCAAAGCTTTCCTGAACTTACCCATCCCACTATGAAGTCCACCCTTCAATGTTTAGAAGATACACGGAGTCCTTGGTGCTCTCTGAGCTTGGTTATTTGCAGACGTTTCGCTACCCGACTAGGTAACATCATCAGTGATTTTGTATGTGGGGGTGTGCTCCTTATATAGCTTACTTATATAGCTTACTCTGTCAGTGTTGGTGGGAAGTTGTTTTTTTCCTTGATTTGGCTGTTGTTTCCTGCTTGATGTTTGCCTAAGTTGGTATTTTTATCAACAGGCACATAGAGATAAGCCACATTTACACACCATTCAAAACAGCTAGGAAAAACGAGATTTAGGGGAACATCAGCAAGTGGACTTTTATCAGTTGCGTGAGTGGAGCTTCGCACGCGAGCACAAGCCCCTCCACTCACGTACCCTCCACTTACGCAAGTGCCTGCTGCTTCCGTGATTGGAGCTTTGTGTGCAAGCACAAGCAACCTCCCTCCGCTCGCACGCAAAGCTCCATTCATGTGATTCACAAATTGAGCTGTGCACGCAGAAGTACACTTGCAACTCACACGCGGGCCCGTGCCCAGCTCCAGGCTGGGCTGCCAACCTGGAAAGATTGGAGATCGCTGCTTTACAGCCCCCTCTCTCTCTCTCTTTTTTTAAAAATATTTTTTATTAACATACATAAATCAGAATATATTTTTTTATTTTATTTTATTTAAATTTGTATACCGCCCTTCTGGTGGACTCAGGGCGGTGCACAGCCAAGTAAAAAACATCCAATACAAAAGTTAAAAATTTAAAAGAATTATATCCTTTGGCCGAAAAATTAAGAACCTTACGACTAAAACCCATTAAACAATTAAAAATCTAATATCTCAAAAACTGGGGGGGGGGTTCACGCCAGACCTGCCTGATGGAAAAGAAAAGTTTTTAGGGCGCGGTGAAAAGGCCGGAGATTTGATATCCTCCGTATCTCCGGGGGCAAATGGTTCCATTGTGTATAACAATATACACAATACAAACAATCAACAAGTCAGCCCTCTCTAAGTGGATTACAGAATCAGCATAATGCCCCCAACAATCTTGGTCCTCATTTTACCAACCTTGGAAGGATGGAAGGCTGAGTCAACCTTGAGCCAGTGAGAATCGAACGGCTGGCAGTGGGCAGTATTTGCCTGCAATACTGCAATCTAACCACTGTGCCACCATGGCAATAGAATAGAATAGAATAGAATAGAATAGGCAAGAAACTCTATACTATTTCAGACAAGTAGGTCAATCTCTTCTTAAAAACTTCCTGTGTTGGAGCACCCACAACTTCTGGAGGCAAGCTGTTCCACTAGTTAATTGTTCTCACTGTTGGGAAATTTCTCCTTAGTTCTAAGTTGCTTCTCTCCTTGATTAGTTTCCATCCATTGCTTCTTGTCCTGCCCTCAGGTCCTTTGGAGAATAGCTGGACTCCCTCTTCTTTGTGGCAGCCCCTGAGATATTGGAACACTGCTATCATGTCTCCCCTAGTCCTTCTTTTCATCAGACTAGCAACGGAAATTTTCGGATCGATCATGGTTTTTAAGACAAGGACTATCTTGTGTCGAATGGTGAGAAGAGCCAACATGTTCCAACACAACTGATCTCGAGCTTGTCCTTCTCCTTCAGAGGGAATCTACCCTTGACCCTCAGTTCTAGTGGCTTCCAGCTAAGGCGGAGCAGCCCTGGAAGGCAAGAGGCAGAACCAGTTCCACCTCTCGGGCGTTAAGGACGGCCTTTTTCTCCCACCCTCTTCGCTTACCTCTCGGTCTTTCCTCCACCCTTCCAGGCAAAATAAGCAGCCTGCCCTTATCGCCTGTTGAAAGTGCTAACAAGAAGTTTCTGGCACGGCGCCCCGTTCTGTCCAGAAAGGCAAACACGCTGGTGGAAAGCCAGACATAGCTGCCTCTTGGCTCGCAACTCACAGTTGTTTCTCTGCACCAGAGCTGGGCTTAACCGACAGGCAGGGATGGAGAACTTGAGTAACCTCTTCAAGCAAAAGGCCACCGAGCAGCATCACAGAGCGGAGGTCATGATCGCAGGAGAACAGCTCAGGTACGTTGGGTGATCGGACAACCATTTGTCTGGCATGGCATAGGGCCCCCTGCTTGAGAGGGGTTGGACTAGAAGACCTCTAAGGTCCCTTCCAACTCCCTTCTGTAGAGATTCTCAGTCATCCAGGTCGTGGTTGTCCCAAAAGTGCTTTTTTTTTCAGGAGGCAACTGGATTTTCTTGGTTTTTTTCTTTTGAAGATGTTTCGCTTCTCAGCCGAAAAGCTTCTTCAGCTCTGACAGGATAGTGGGGAATGGAAGGATTTATATTAAACTCCAACTCTGTTGTGCTTTTATTCTGATCAAGGTTCGCTTTTTCTTTTTCTCCCGTTTTCCTTTTGGAAAAGGTCCAACTTGAGCAACATCAAGCAAAGGACTCCTTCCTTAAAGAAGGGGGGAAATTGCAAACTTCTCTAATTTATGTTTTAAGGATGATTGGCTCCCCTCTCTCTATATATCTATATATATCATCTATATCTATCTATCTATCTATCTATCTATCTATCTATCTATCTATCTATCTATCTATCATCTATCTATCTATCTATCTATCTATACCTCTCTCTCTCCCTCTCCCTCTCCCTCTCTCTATATCTATCTATCATCTATCTATCTCTATCTCTATCTCTGTCTATTTAATCTATCTATCTATCTATCTATACCTCTCTCTCTCTCTCCCTCTCCCTCTCCCTCTCTCTATATCTATCTATCATCTATCTATCTATCTATCTATCTATCTATCTATCTATCTATCTCTATCTATCTATTATCTATTATCTATCCATCATCCATCTATCTATCATCTATCAATATCTATTATCTATTATCTATCCATCATCCATCTATCTATCTATCATCTATCAATATCTATCTATCTATTATCTATTATCTATCCATCATCCATCCATCTATCAATCTATCTGTCTGTCTATCCATCCATCCATCCATCCATCCATCCATCCATCCATCCATCCACCTCTACCTCTACCTCTACCTCTACCTCTCCCTCTACCTCTCCCTCTCTCTCTCCCTCCCTCCCTCCCTCCCTCCCTCTCTCTCTCTCTCTCTCTCTCTGGCGTGAGGCTATTTTGATTGTTTACATTCAAGTAGTTTACAGGAAAACTCAATTTTGCAAGAGATTGTGGGGATGCCAAAGTCAATTTGACAATGAAAAGAAGGGCTTCTCTTTTTAAAAGCAGTTTTTTTCAACTTGGTGCTCCCAAGAGCATTGGCTAACCATGCTCAGGAATGCCAGAAGTTGAATTTCTAGCATAGTTGGCATCTGACCGACTGGGGAACGCTGTTTAAAGTTTGAGTAGATCTAAAAGTAGATCTACTCAGAGTGGGAGAAAACAGTGTTAATAATATTCCTAGTGTAGTTGACCTGGCATTCAGATTCCAAAAGAGATATGCCGTTGATTTAAAAAAAAAAAAAATCTTATGCAAAGCATTCTATTCATTTATTATTTGGCAAAGTAAGAAAATTGTGTTTCTATAATGAATTGCTGGACATCTGCCACATAATGCATTTAGCTCTGGGTTCAAGTGTCTTGCAGGATAGATAAATCTGGGGAGTGATAAAAGTTCATTTGCTGATTAACATGTTCCCCAAAAAATTCCTTTTCCTAGCTAGAAAAAATGTTGAAGTTAACATGGGAAGCCAGAAGCCCCAGTAGGAGAAACACAAAGAGCCGAAAAAGAAGAAAAACTTGGATATTTACCTATCCAAGTTGCATAACAATGTTCTTACTTCTTACTGTAATTAAATGTGAGTCCTAAATTTGAGAACAGTGCCGGTTTAGCAAGATTTGGGCATAGCCATTGGAATTGTTCCAATTCTAACGTTTTGTCATGCAGAATGGCTCCACATTATACTTTCGTGAAGGTTTATGTGCAAAAAGAATGAAATAAGGGCACTTAGGCAGGAGAAATCAAACACAGGTTGTCCAAAGCACCTGAGGGCAGGACAAGAAGCAATGGGTGGAAACTAATCAAGGAGAGAAGCAACCTAGAACTGAGGAGAAATTTCCTGACAGTTAGAACAGTTAATCAGTGGAACAACTTGCCTCCAGAAGTTGTGAATGCTTAAAAACACTGGAAGTTTTTAAGAAGATGTTGGACAACTATTTGACTGAAGTGGTGTAAGGTTTCCTGCCTAAGCAGGGGGTTGGGCTAGAAGACCTCCAAGGTCCCTTCTAACTCTGTTATTCTATTCTATTCTATTCTATTCTATTCTATTCTATTCTATTCTATTCTATTCTATTCTATTCCATTCCATTCCATTCCATTCCATTCCATTCCATTCCACTCCACTCCACTCCACTCCACTCTCTATCCTATCCTGTCCTGTCCTGTCCTGTCCCGTCCCGTCCCGTCCCGTCCCGTCCCGTCCCGTCCCGTCCCATCCCATCCCACCCCACCCCACCCCACCCCACTCCACTCCACTCCACTCCACTCTCTATCCTATCCTATCCCATCCCATCCCATCCCATCCCCTTTCTATTCTATTCTATTCTATTCTATTCTATTCTATTCTATTCTATTCTATTCTATTCTATTCTATTCTATTTATTCCATTCCATTCCATTCCACTCTCTGTTCTATTCTATTCTATTCTATTTTATTCTATTCTATTCTATTCTATTCTATTCTATTCTATTCTATTCTATTCTATTTATTCCATTCCATTCCATTCCATTCCACTCTCTATTCTATTCTATTCTATTCTATTCTATTCTATTCTATTCTATTCTATTCTATTCTATTCTATTCTATTCTATTTATTCCATTCCATTCCATTCCATTCCACTCTCTATTCTATTCTATTCTATTCTATTCTATTCTATTCTATTCTATTCTATTCTATTCTATTCTATTCTATTCTATTCTATTCTATTCTTGGTTCTGCTGTTTGCACATATCTGAAAATTCCAGAGTAGACGGCACCTGGCTCAATATTATTTCCTGTGAGAAAGGATCGAAGCGTCCTGTCAAACCACCCTTAGGTATGAGCCAGCTGTGTGGTGCAGCTGCCAAAAAGCCCAACGCGATCCTAGGTTGCATCTGTAGAAGGATAGTTTCAAGATTATGGGAAGCGATAGTACTGCTTTATACTGCACTGGTTCAGGTCACATCTGGAACACTGCATCCAGTTCTGGTCACCACGGGACAAAAATGCTGAGACCCTAGAACAGTGATGGCTAACCTTTTTGCCATCGCGTGCCAGGAGAGGGGGGGGCGGGGGGAGGGTCGCGCGCGCACGTACCCACGCGCATGAGTGCACAACCCCCTCCCCTTCCCCCCCCCCGCTCCTGGCACATGATGGCCTGGTAGGCCCGTTTTTCTTTCTTACCTGGTTCCAGATCCTCTCTGTGTATCTGGGAAGGGCGAAAACAGCCTTTCCCACTCCCTTGGAGGCCCTACGGAGGCTGAAAGGGCCCATTTCCCAACTCTCGGTGGGACAGGAATCCCATCCCATCCCATCCCATCCCATCCCACCCCACCCCACTCTCTATTCTATTCTGTTCTGTTCTGTTCTGTTCTGTTCTGTTCTGTTCTGTTCTGTTCTGTTCTATTCTGTTCTATTCTGTTCTATTCTTGGTTCTGCTGTTTGCACAGATCTGAAAATTCCAGAGTAGACGGTACCTGGCTCAATATTATTTCCTGTGAGAAAGGATCGAAGTGTCCTATCAAACCACCCCTTAGATATGAGCCAGCTGTGTGGTGCAGCTGCCAAAAAGCCCAACGCGATCCTAGGTTGCATCTGTAGAAGGATAGTTTCAAGATTATGGGAAGCGATAGTACTGCTTTATACTGCACTGGTTCAGGTCACATCTGGAACACTGCATCCAGTTCTGGTCACCACGGGACAAAAATGCTGAGACCCTAGAAAGAGTGCAGAGAAGAGCAGCCAAGATATCAGGGGTTTAGAGGCTAAACCGTTCAATGCCCGGTTAAGGGAACGAAGTTGTTCTGTCCCCGTCCCACACGCACCCACACCAACAGACGTCCAAGAGTTAAAAACCAAACCAGCTGACAAAACCCTTTTCCTTATGATAACGGAACTTGGCAGCAACCTAGTGGCTGCCTGCCAAGAGTTTATTACTCACGAAGGGAAGAGATAACGTCTCTCCGCTTCTGGTACATCAAAGTAAAATGTTCAATAATTACAGAGTAAATCAAGTCCAAATATAATCCAGCAAAGCCTATAGCAAAAGTCCGGCAATGCAGAATGCCGTGGAAGCTTTCAGCTTTGTTTGTCACAAGGTTTGACTGGCCACCACACTCCCTTTTATACCCTGTGGGGTGTGGTCCAGTGACTCAGCCTAATCTTGGGCACGCCTTTTCTTCTGTTGCGCGCGCTTATCTCTGCGATGCTGTTGAGGATCCAGCCAAGACTCATTTCCCTCATCACTGTCCACCTGTGGCTGCGTGGACGTGCTTGGCCCAGGCCCTATCTCTTGCCCTTCGGCGGACACCAAAGGCATTGCCAAAGAGGAAGGTCCTGGAGAGGGAGGCCTTGCCAACTCCTCTCCTTCACTCTCAGAGTCCTCTCCTGCCGATGACACAGGCTCAGGTAACGGAGCCACAACAGAAGTATGTCTAGCCCAGTGAATAGAAAGCTCAGGGGAGATACAATAGTAATCTTTCAATATTTAAGGGCTATCACAGGGAAGAGAGCACTGAGGGCAGGATCAGAATCAGAATCAGAATAGAGCTGGAAGGGGCCTTGGAGGTCTTCTAGTCCAGCCCCCTGCTCAAACAGGAGACCCTGGCCTATACCATAAATTACACCATAAATGTAAATAGTTTTTTTCTCTAATCAAAGAAGTTCATTTAGAAGTTCCATCGTTTTCATACCTTGTAGACAGCGTCTACCAAATACTTAATTCTGAACAGCTATTCATTCTGAACAAGCAATGCCTCTGTGCTGCCTTTTGCAAGGAAAGTCTCCAAGACTACACATTCAACCAGAGAGTCAAAGACCCCAAAAAGCCTGTTTAATGTCTTTAATGAAAGCTTCGTTTCAAATTCCAGACCTGGTGGAATTTGAAACCTACGTTTTCGGAACTAGCTGAGAAAGATTCCAGGTTCCACTTTTTCTTCCAAAGGGAGATCAGAGCCAAAGGCCCAGAAGCTCTCTGCTATGCAGCTACATCTCAGGGGCTGCCACAAAGAAGAGGGAGTCAAGCTATTCTCCAAAGTACCTGAAGGTAGGAGAAGAAGCAACGGATGGAAACTAATCAAGGAGAGAAGCAACCTAGAACTCAGGAGGAATTTCCTGACAGTGAGAACAATTAATCAGTGGAACGGGTTGCCTTCAGAAACTGCAGGTGCTCTAACATTGGGGGTTGGACTACAAGACCTCCAAGGTCCCTCCTAACTCTGTTATTCTGAAATGTCATTGAAGAAGTTATGTTATCAAAATCTGAACTCAAGACCAGGAGCAAAATATGAGCTCAGTTTGGGAAAACAAGAAAGATTTGACTAAAAAAAGAAATTGCTCTTCCTTTAAAGGTAAAGGTTCCCCTCGCACATATGTGCTAGTCGTTCCCGACTCTAGGGGGCGGTGCTCATGTCCGTTTCAAAGCCAAAGAGCCAGCGCTGTCTGAAGACATCTCCATGGTCATATGGCCGACATGACTCAATGCCAAAGGCGCACGGAACGCTGTTACCTTCTCACTAAAGGTGGTCCCTATTTTTCTACTTGCATTTTTTACGTGCTTTCGAACTGCTAGGTTGGCAGAAGCTGGGACAAGTAACGGGAGCTCACCCCATTACATGGCACTAGGGATTCGAACCACTGAACTGCCGACCTTTCGATCAACAAGCTCAGTGTCTTAGCCACTGAGCCACCTTCCTTTACTCGCTTTCATATGAGAAGGAGGGAAGGGCAAACACTGTTAGGGTTTTGAGCTTCTGTTTTGTATATTCATATATGATTAATGACTCATAATAAGAGCCGGTTTGATCTCTGTAGTGAAGACACAAGGTTAGAAGCCAGGAGATGGTGAGTTCTAGTACCGCCTTAGGCATAAAAGCCAGCTGGGTGACTAGGGCCAATCACCAGCAGATGGTGAGTTCTACAGTAGTTCGAATCTCACTTTAGGCATGAAAGCTGCCTATATGATTTGGACCAATCACCAGGAGATGGTGAATTCTAGTACTGCCTTAGGCATGAAAGCTGGCTGGGGGACTTTGGGCTAGTCCTTCTCTCTCAGCCTATCCCATTTCACCAGGCCGGTTTGGTGGGGAAAAGACAAAGAGGAAGGAGTACTATGTATGTTTGCCACGTTGAGTTACCTATAACGTAGTAAAGATACCAAACCAAACCAAACATAAACAAACAAACAAATAAAGTACATAAAATTATCTGCCACAACGTCCTACCTGTCAATGATTTTTTCAGCTTCAACCCCAACAATACACGAACGCACACTAAATACAAACTTAAGGTAATAATAATAATAATAACTTTATTGTCATTGTACGTGTATACACAGTATACCCATCCAACGAAATTCACTTAACACCTAAAGACCAGGTCCAACACACATAACAATCCCCAAACACACTCCCACCCACCACAAATTCCCCACCCCTAAACCACCCAAACATCCACACAACAGACCAAGTAATGCTGTCCAACAGCTCACTGATGGTGGCCCTTTAGTTCATTGTTGAGTGCAATTATAGCTCTGGGATAAAAACTATTCAGAAAAGGTGTGGTCCGAGTTTTAATTGTTCTGTATCTTCTGCCAGAAGGCAACAGTCCAAAAAGATTGTAAGCAGGATGGGAAGAGTCTCTGAGAATGTTATGCAACTTTTGCTCCAAACCGCTCCAAACTCGATTGCAGAAAATACAACTTCAGCAACAGAGTGGTCAATGCCTGGAATGCACTACCTGACTCTGTGGTTTCTTCCCCAAACCCCCAAAACTTTAACCTTAGACTGTCTACTGTTGACCTCACCCCATTCCTAAGAGGTCTGTAAGGGGCGTGCATAAGTGCACCAGCGTGCCTTCCGTCCCTGTCCTACTGTCCCCATTTATTCGCAACCATCTCATGTATTCATAATCATGTTCATACATTTCATGTATTCACAACCATGTTTATACTTTTATCTGTAATCTTATATATGCTTGACAAAATAAATAAATAAAATAATTAAAAATGAATATTCTCCCCAGCTGGCTTTCTAATGTTCAGCATCCCACAATTTTTTTTTTAAATTTGATTTATGTGCCGCCCTTCTCCGGAGACTCAGGGTGGCTTACAATGCGTTAAGCAATAGCCTCCATACTTTTGTATATTTATACAAAGTCAGCTTATTGCCCCCACAAACTGGGTCCTCAATTTACCCACCTTAGAAAGGATGGAAGGCTGAGTCGACCTTGAGCCTGGTGAGAATTGAACTCCTAGTAATTGCAGGCAGCTGGATGTTAAATGCTGCCTTAGGAGGCATTAGTCTCCTACGCCACTCAGGCTCCTGAGTGGCTTTTTTTAATATGCAGAGACTTATTATCTCTGTCCTTATGGAAGCCTTGGGGTTTTTTTCCCCCACCCCTCCTGACATCTCCATTTCATGACTGCAAGTCAAGGCACTCAGCAACGGAGGCCATAAAAATTCCTCTGACCTTAGAAGTTAGTGTAAAATGTTCATGTCCTCCAGCAACCAGATATGGAAGGCCCACAGGTCCCTTCATGAATCACCAGTACAAGAGATAGTACTGATAGGAGAGAATATTTGTAGCTCAGGGTTGAACGGTGGGGTCCTCGCTACTCTGTGAGCTCGATTGTTGGACATACTTCGCCATAGTTTCAAATGGGGAAGTCTGAGCATCCTAGAACAGGCTAAATCCAAAAATGTAGAGAACTCTATGGTAAGGAGCCACCACAGAGAAGGCCCCTTTCCCTCGATCCCACCAGATGTTCCTTCCTTTTTTAAAAAAAATTTGATTTATATGCCGCCCTTCTCCGGAGACTCAGGGCGGCTTACAGTGCGTTAAGCAATAGCCTTCATCCTTTTGTATATTTATACAAAGTCAGCTTATTGCCCCCACAATCTGGGTCCTCATTTCACCTACCTTAGAAAGGATGGAAGGTTGAGTCAACCTTGAGCCTGGCGAGATTTGATCTTACTTTAATTGCAGACAGCTGGTGTTAAATTACAGTGCTTCTGTCTGTTGAGCTAAACCAGGCTCCTTAATGGTGGGCACCCACAACTTCCCCTGCCTTTTGGCTCTGAAGGGCCAGGTTGATGTAATTGGGGAGAGGTGATCCATCAAATCACCTGGCCCCGTACCTTTCTCTTTGGATCTGAAAGGAGCCCACTGTGAGAAACGGACAAATAGCCTATTGGACTACCAGGTCCATAGGGATATAGCAGGCCCTAAAAAGCTTCATGAACCAAAGTTTTAGATAGAAAGATTTCAAAGTGTATCAGAACTATTTGGAACCTTGCTGAGCTGTTGCTGTGAAATGGGATTTTGCAAAGTACGTAGTTTTGAAATATATTTGGAATCAGAACGTTGAAACTGCGAGAAAATAGGGAACTGAAAGTAGTCGATGGATAGCGGTTTGAGATGTACACGGGTATATGTGGAGGATTGTCTGTCAGTAAGAAAGTACAAGGAAGTAAGTTCTGAAATGTGTGCAGAAAAGTATAAAAAGAATGTCTTGGGATGAGTTCAGGGCCACTGGCTGTAGCTATTCCTTGCTGGACCTAGCTATCGTCTCTGGACCTCATTGCAATGGGTTATTAATGCAATGTTTGGCTGAGCACCAAAGATTGAGGGCTTTGAACTCTGGTGCTGGAGAAGACTCCTGTGAGTCCCTTGGACTGCAAGGCCATCCAACCGGTCAGTCCTAGAGGAGATCAACCCTGACTGCTCTTTAGAAGGCCAGATCCTGAAGAGGAAACTCAAATACTTTGGCCACCTAATGAGAAGGAAGGACTCACTGGAAAAGAGCCTAATGCTGGGAACGATTGAGGGCAAAAGAAGGGCAGAACGATGGCTGGATGGAGTCACTGAAGCAGTCAGCATGAGCTTAAATGGACTCCAGAGGATGGTAGAGGACAGAAAGGCCTGGGGTCGCAATGGGTCGGACACGACTTCGCAACTAACAACAAGAAATTAATGTAAGTTGTGTTATGATGGCTATTCATGTTCTAAATTGCTCATGAAATAAACCTCTGAAATCTTAAAGTAAGACTTATTTATTGCATTACTGTTTCCTGTTTTCTTTTATTGGGATATTTTTATGACACCACAAACCTATAACAGGTGCCCCCTATGGAGGCCAACGGTGTTAATGCAGATGTGGTGTACCCAATTCCATATGGTTCAGGGCAGGGGTGAAATGCTCCCAGTTCGGACCGGATCGCCCGATCCGGTAGCGATGGTGGTGGTGGGTGGTCGGAGAACTGGTAGCAAAAATCCCTGCGCCCCCCCCCCCCCCCCCCCCCGCTGGAGCCCCGGGTTCTCCGGAGGCTTTTTTTTTTTTTACATTTACAAGCATTTTTTCTACAACCTCTTCTGACGAAAAAATGCTTTTAAAAGTAAAAAAAAAAAGCCTCTGATGGTCGCGCGGCTCAGCTGGGATCATCAGAGGCTTTTCAAAGCATTTTTTTCTGCAACCTCTTGGCCGAAGAGGTGGTAAAAAAAAATGCTTTGAAAAGTCTCTGCCGATCCTAGCTGAGTTGCCTGATTGGCAGAGATATATTTTTTAAAAAGCCTCTCTGATGATCCCAGCTGAGTTGCCTGATCGGCAGAGGCTTTTCAAAGCATTAGAAAAAATGCTTTGAAAAGTTAAAAAAAAAAGGTTGGCCACGGCCACCCAGTCACATTACCCCCCCCCCCAAAGCCACGTCCACAGAACCGGTAGTAACAAATTTTACATTTCACCCCTGGTTCAGGGCCTATGAATTGTGTCCTTCTCTAAAGCCATCCAGGGTCCCACTGTTGATCTTACATGCCCTGTTCTTTCATCTGAAGATAAAGGCACAAATGAGCCAATGAACGGACAATTAATTCAGATTCTGATAAGGAACTGCCAGCTGTAAAAGGTCACCTCTTGTTTGAGAACAGGTGTCTTAGCCAAGCTTATCTTCCTGATTGGGGCAGGGTGCGAAAAGCTGTGCCAGCATTGCGTGTGTATGCAGCCAGGGAAAATGGATTTAGTTTGTTCCCTCAGCCCTGCCTAGGCAGCAAAAGTAATTGTACAAAGGTAATAACAGAATAACATTCAACCTACTGTAAATAATGAAAATGGTTTATACCAGTGTTTCTCAACCAAATAACAGGATAACATAGTTGGAAGGAATCTTAGAGGTCTTCTAGTCCAACCCCCTGCTTAGGCAGGAAATCCTATACCATTTTAGACAAATGACTGTTCAGTCTCTTCTTAAAAACGTCCAGTCTTGGAGCACCCACAACTTCTGGAGGCTATTTGTTCCACTAGTTAATTGTTCTCACTGTCAGGAAATTTCTTCTTAGTTCCAGGTTGCTTCTCTCCTTGACCAGTTTCCATCTGTTGCTTCTTGTCCTGCCCTCACGTGCTTTGGAGAATAGCTTCTTTGTGGCAGCCCCTGAGATACTGGAACGCTGCTATCATGTCACCCCTAGTCCTTCTTTACATAAGACTAGACGTATCCAGTTCCAGCAACCATTCTTTATATGTTTTAGCCTTCAGTCCCCTAATCCAGTGGTCCCCAACCTTTTTATCGCCGCGGCCCGCTGAGTGCGCGCAGGGGTGGGGGCACGGCCCAGGAGCTTTTGCGCATGGCCCATTGCGCACGGCCCAGGAGCTTTTGCGCACGGCCCAGGAGCCTTTGCGCTGCAGCGTTCATGTCCCCCGGCCGCTGCGCGGACCGGTGCCAGGTACTCCACGGCCCGGCACCGGTCCGCGGACCGGGGGTTGGGGACCACTGCCCTAATCCTCTTTGTTGCTCTTCTCTGCACTCTTTCTAGAGTCTCAACATCTTTTTTACACCATGGTGACCAAAACTTCATGCAGTATTCCAAGTGTGGCCTTACCAAGGCATTATAAGGTGGATATTAACTCCATCACGTGATCTTGATTCTATCCCTCTGTTTATGCAGCCTAGAACTGTGTTGGCTTTTTTGGCAGCTGCTGCACAAGGCTGGCTCATATTTAAATGGTTGTCCACTAGGACTCCAAGATCTCTCTCACAGTTACTACTATTGAGCCAGGTACCACCTATACCTGTGATGGCAAACCTATGGCACGCCAGCTCAGCCTCTCTAGGAGTCTCTGGAGGCTGGGAACGACAAAAAAACATCACTTCCTATCCAACCGGAAGTCGGGAAACGGGCCATTTCGGGCCTCCGGAGGGACTGGGAAGGCTATTTTCGCCCTCCCCAGATGCATAGAAAGGATCTGGAGCCAGGTGAGAAAGAAAAATGGGCCTACCGGGCCATCGCGTGCCAGGAGTGGGGGGGGGAAGGGAGGGTCACGTGTGCATGCACAAGGTGGGGTGCATAGAATTATGCGTGTGGGCACACACGCACGTGAACCTCCCCCTTCCTGGCACACGATGGCAAAAAGGTTAGCCATCACTGACCTATACTATACCTGGGCATTTGGTTTTTCTTGCCTCAATGTAGAACCTTCCTTTTTTCACCCCACATTTCATTTTATGAAATGAAGACTGTGCATAGTTTCATTTTATGCACTATGTACAGTCTTCATGCCTCTTCCATTTCTTGCACTAAAGAATTTTTGCCTGCAGAAGGAACATGACATATACAGGTAGTCCTCGGGTTACAACCGTTCGTTTAGTGACCAAACTTACAACGGCCCTGAAAAAAGTGACTTACTACCGTTGCAGCATTCCCATGATGATGGGATCCAAATTTGATTGAAGCATCCCAGGGTCACGTGAGATGATTCACCCTGGGCGAACTTCCCAGAAAGCTTCCCGCAAGCAATGGAGGAAGCTGGATTGGCTTAATAACCGCACGATTCATTTAACAATTTCAATGATTCCCTTAATGACCGTGGTAAAATTTTGTGCAATCAGGAGTGACTCACCTAACAACCACGTTCTACCATATGTGGTGGACGTGCCCCAATACAAGGAAATACTGGTGCAAAATCAAGAAATGGCTGGAAGAAATTATGGAACAAAAGATAGAATTGAAACCGGAATGGTTTTAATAGGAATATTAGATCTAAAAATGGATAAAAGTTTTCAATATATAACAGTACACATACTAACTGCTGCTAGGATCGCCTTTGCGCAAAATTGGAAACGGATTAATACACCCTCAGATCAGGGGTGAAATGCTCCCGGTTCAGACAGAATCGCCTGATCCGGTAGCGATGGCGGCGGGTGGTTCGGAGAACCTCTTCGGACGAAAAAATGCTTTTAAAAGTAAAAAAAAAAAAAAAAGCCTCTGATGATCCTGCGGCTTAGCTGGGATCGTCAGAGGCTTTTCAAAGCATTTTTTTCTGCAACCTCTTGGCCGAAGAGGTGGTAAAAAAAATGCTTTGAAAAGTCTCTGACGATCCCAGCTGAGTTGCCTGATCGGCAGAGCCTTTTCAAAGCATTAGAAAAAATGCTTTGAAAAGTTAAAAAAAAAAAAAAATGGCCACGCCCACCCAGTCACATTACCACCACCCCCAAGCCACGCCCATAGAACCAGTAGTAACGAATTTTACATTTCACCCCAGATGAAATAGTAATTAGAAAGATACTCGAGTGTGCAGAAATGGACAAAATGACCATGGATTCAAAGAAAGAGAAGAATCGGATTATTCTAAAGTTTGGAATAGAATGTATAAGTGGTTAGAGAACAGAAGCCAAAACAAGAAGTAGGAGTTTTAAATTAATATTGATTAAATATTAACCAAAATCACCAATTATTATTAAATCTAAATTACTGGTTATAACGTAAGTATAATGTAGATATGAGTAATTAGTATTGTTCTAATTGTTATTACATCATTATAGTTGTTATAACCGATAGGAAGGCAATGTAGAAGTACGAATTATAAAAACAGAACATATATGCTGATACGGAAGGCTGTAAAACGACTCTACATGGTTACGTTTGTCTTGTTTTCTCTTGTTTTTTTTTCTTCTGTTGTTTTTTGTTTTTAAAGGTGAAAAATGTTTAATAAAAACTATTTTTTCAAAAAAAAAAAAAAAACAACCAACCACTTTGCTTACCAATGGAAATTCTGGTCTCAATTCTGGTTGAACATCGTGGGCTACCTCTACAGGAATTCTCCGGGACTATATATAAGTGGGATCTTCTTTGAATCTTTGTCTTTGTTTTCCATAGGGGAATCTGTGGATCAATGACTTTCAGTTTGACATTTTTTTTTAATTTGATTTATATGCCGCCCTTCTCCGCAGACTCAGGGCGGCTTACAATGCGTTAAGCAATAGCCTTCATACTTTTGTATATTTCTATAAAGTCATTTTATTGCCCCCATAATCTGGGTCCACATTTTACCTACCTTAGAAAGGATGGAAGGCTGAGTCAACCTTGAGCCTGGTGAGATTTGAACTTGCAGTAACTGCAGGCAGCAGATGTAAGTGGATGTTAATAACAGTGCTTTAGTCTGCTGAGCCACCAGAGTTCCTTTGCTTTATTTTGCTTTATCTCCTTTATTTTGATAAATTCCGCTGAACTCTTTTTCACATAGACACTTTTTCTCTTTTGCCAACCCATTCGTTTTTATCTCTGACAATCTGGATTTGAGGCTAATCGGGGTTCATTGTAAATTAACAGTCACTTTTGGTTTAAATGGGTTTTTCTGAGAGAAAAACCAGTTCTTGTCAAACCAGATTTCTTAGCTGGTTATATTTGTCCTTTACAAAGAACATTTATAGTTCCTGGTTGAGATTCCACAGAATGAAGCAAGATGCGAAAATGTGTTGCGGCAACTGGGTATATCTAACTTAATGAAGAGAAGGACTAGAAGCGGACAAAAATAGATACATGGTTGGGAAAAACATTAAAACAACATATAGATGAGAAGCCAGAAATATTTTTGCTAGGCATAATACCTGAAAAGTATGATAAAGGGAACCTATACTTAATATTACATGTTTTGACCAGTGGTGGGTTCTGTGGGTGGCTTGGTGGGCGTGGCATGGCTTGGTGGGCGTGGCATGGCTTGGTGGGCATGGCTTGGTGGGCATGGCAGGGGAAGGATACTGTAAAATCTCCATTCCCTCCCCACTCCAGGGGAAGGATACTGCAAAATCCCCATTTCCTCCCGATCAATTGGGACTCGGGAGGCAGAGAATAGATGGAGGCGGGGCCAGTCAGAATTTTTATTACTGGTTCTCCGAACTACTCAAAATTTCCGCTACCGGTTCGCCAGAACTGGTCAGAACCTACTGAAATGCATCTCTGGTTTTGACAGCAGCAACAGAGCTGGTATTCAGCCGGTTCAGATTGGTTCGTCTGAACCAGTAGCGGAAATCGCAGGTGGGCCTGCTCCACCCACCCACCCCGGCTCTAGCCATCCTATTTAGGTATGTTTTTGAGGCTAGGCGCATGCGTGGAAGGCGTGGATACAGGCAAAGCACATGCACGGAAGGCAGGCGTGTGCATGAAGTGAGTGCGCACGGGGCGAACCGGTAGTAGCATAATGTGAAACCCACTGCTGAGCAGCAAGAATTGTATTTGCAGAGTACTGGAAAAATGAGGGAACACCTACAGAGGACGATGTAATTAAAAAAAAATTTAGGTTGTACAGAAATGGACAGATTGACACTAAAAATAAAAGAAAAAAGAAGATACAGAGAGTATTTTCGAACATGGGGCTTGTTTTATAAATGATTGGATGGCAGAGGTAGAAATTAGGAGTGGGAAACGTATTACTATATATAAATAAATTGATCCAGACAATATACTGTTCACTAAGTACTTAGATATGTAATGTGAAAATATATAAATAAACTGTTAAAAAAAAGAGAGAAAGAAGGACCAGGGGAGACATGATAGCAGTCTTCCAACATTTGAGAGGCTGTCACAGAGAAGAAGTCGACCTATTTTCCAAAGCACCTGAAGGCAGGAGAAGAAGCAATAGATGGAAACTTATCAAGGAGACTGGGGAATTCTGGGAGTTGAAGTCCACACATCTTAAAGCTGCCAGGGTTAAGGAAATGCTGGTTTAGAAAGCAAATGGACACCGCGGGCTTATTTTTAGAATACCCTCAGCAAATCTTAAAAGTAAAGAGGCAATGTATCCAGAGATTTAATTAATTCAATTTATATGCCGCCCCTCTCCGAAGACTCAGGGAGATGGTATTCAGCCAGTTTTGTCCGGTTCGGGCAAACTGGTAGCGGAGACTGCGAGTGGGCGTCCACCCACCCGGATGTAATGCCGTCCTATTTAGCCACGTTTTGCGCAGAAGGCACATGAGTGCATGAAGCGAGGGCACGGAAGGCGTATGCGCACGGGAACTGGTGACAAGAATATGTGAAACCCACCCCTGAACCACTACCGGTTCGCAACGGGATTCTGTGCATGCTCAGATCACCGATGACAACATCCGGGGCAGTGGGCGGGGCTTCCCGCCGGTTTTACTACCGGTTCTTGCAAACCAGTCTGAACCGGGGGTAACCCACCACTTCCCTGAAAGTATCCTTCTCTTTTCACCTACTCCTCACTTTTCCCAGTCAAGCAAAGAAGGATAAATATTTTAGTGTGTTAATAAGAGTGAGTTTGTAGTCTGGACATGGCGTCGAGCGGAGGTGGGCAACTATGGCCCTTTTATGACTTGTGGACTTCAATTCCCAGAATTCCTGAGCTAACATGGCTGGCTCAGGAATTCTGGGAGTTGAAGTCCACAAGTCATAAAAGGGCCATAGTTGCCCACCTCTACTCTACGCCTATGTAGTCTATGTCCAGACTACAAACTCACTCTTATTAACACACTGGCATAGAGGCCCACCCCTGGCGTAGAGGAATAAATTCTGGTCAAAAATATCAAAATGAGATTTTAGCCCACTAGGACGAGAGACGTCTGAGTCTCTGAAGCGTCGGTCTTTTGTTTAAACCAAAACAGAATTTGAAAAAATGGCCCTGGAGAAACTTGGTGGAATCAGATATTGCGTGATTTATTTTTGTTTAATGTTCTCACCGCAGGTCAGGGCTGTTCTTCTGTCCTCAGAGAGACCTTGACGGAGCAAAGCCATCGCTTGGGACGTTCTGGGCTTCAGGCCAAGTTTTGGAGAAGAACCTGTTCCCTGGAGACGCTCCCCTCCATTGCTCCTAGGTTCCACCCAGGATTCTAGAGCCATAAATCTGGAGGGTTTGGGGTTAGGTTGCCTAGTTCAAGTTTCAGTTAAACTTTGCTTCATAGTGGAATTTTAAAATGAACAGTCCATCTTCTCCATCAGTAATTGGCTGATGGGTTTTTCATTTTATTTATTTATTTTTTCATTCATTCATTCATTCATTCATTCATTCATTCATTCATTTCCCCCCTTTATTATTTTTATTCCTTCCTTCCTTCCTTCCTTCCTTCCTTCCTTCCTTACTTACTTACTCTTCCTTCCTTCCTTCCCTCCCTCCCTACTTACTTACTTACTTACTTACTTACTTACTTACTTACTTACTTACTTATGGTTAGAATGCAGTTCTAATTCTGCCCACAACCATGAGTTCGGACCTGACCTGACTGGCTCAAGGTTGACTCAGCCTTTCATCCTTCCGAGGTTGGTAAAATGAGGACCCAGATTGTTGGAAGCCAGAGGCTGACTCTGTAAACTGCTTAGAAAGGGCTGTAAAGCACTGTGAAGTGGTATATAAATCTAAGTGCTATTGCTATTGCTATTGCTATTGCTATTGCTATTGCCCTTCCTTCCTTCCTTCCTTCCTTCCTTCCTTCCTTCCTTCCTTCCTTCCTTCCTTCCTTCCTTCCTTCTGTACTTACTTACTTACTTACTTACTTACTTACTTACTTACTTACTTACGTTTAGAATGCAGTATTGCAGGCTAACTCTGCTCACAGCCATGAGTTCGAACGTGACCTGACCGGCTCAAGATTGACTCAGCCTTCCATCCTTCTGAGATTGGTAAAATGAGGACCCAGATTGTTGGAGCCAAGAGGCTGACTCTGTAAACTGCTTAGAGAAGGCTGTAAAGCACTGTGAAGTGGTATATAAATCTAAGTGCTAATGCTATTGCCCTTCCTTCCTTCCTTCCTTCCTTCCTTCCTTCCTTCCTTCCTTCCTTCCTTCCCTTACTTACTTACTTACTGTTAGAATGCAGTATTGCAGGCTAACTCTGCCCATAGCCATGAGTTCGGACCTGACCTGGCAGCCTTCCATCCTTCCGAGGTCGGTAAAATGAGGACCCAGATTGTTGGGGGGCCATAGGCTGACTCTGTAAACCACTTCTGGAGGGCCGTAAAGGACTATGAAGCGGTATATAAATCTAAGTACTATTGCTATTACTATTGCTATTTTTCCCTCCTAGGCTTCGTCTTCATGACGGCAAGCTTATAAAGGATCGCCGTTATCACCTCCGCACCTACCCGAATTGCTTCGTGGCCAAGGAGCTCATCGACTGGTTGATTGACCACAAAGAGGCCCCTGACCGTGAGACAGGCATCCGGCTGATGCAGAAGCTCATGGACCATGACATTCTTCACCACGGTTGGTGAGCTTCTTAATTCTGGTTACCTTTGAGGACTTTTCCCAATGACCTGAAAATGCCTTATGCAAATGTTCTGGCAGTTCTCTTAAACCAGGGGTCTCTAACCTTGTCAACTTTAAGACTTTAAGCCAGCAAAGCTGGCTGAGGAATTCTGGGAATTGAAGTCCACAAGCCTTAAAGTTGACAAGATTGGAGACCCCTGTCTTAGACCAAATCGGGGCCTTTTATGCCCCCCCCAGCCACATTTGGCCCTTTGGCTGCCCTTGCGGTCGTAAGTCGAGGACTACCTGTAATGAAAGAGGAGGGTTTTTAACAAAACAGGAGGATAATCTCAAAGGCCAGTAAAAATATAAAGGAGGAACATAAAAGTACAGAATGAGTAATAATATTTACATTTAAGTGCCATTGAATCAGGCACAAGTCCTGGAAATTGAGTGGTATAAACAAAAGGAAGAGTCTCAAGTTTTTTTGGGGAAAAAAAAGATTTATTTAAGCCCCAAATATTCCTTTTCCAAGGACACCTCTGAAACATTTGTGAACCAAGAGGCATTCACCAGTCTTTTTTAACGAGGTTTATTATAACAATATTAATTCTTAGCTAGAAACCAGAGACTGGGAGTTCTAGACTGTGAAAGCTGACTGGGTGACTTTGGATCAATCACCAGGAGACTGAGTTCTAGTCCTGATTGAGGCAGGAAAGTGGGTTGGCTGACTTTTGGCCAATCACTAGGAGACTGTGAGTTCTAGTCCTCCTTTAAGCAGGAAACAGGGCTGGCTGACTTTTGAGCCAATCACCAGGAGACTGTGAGTTCCAGTCCTGATATAGGCAGGAAAGTGGGCTGGCTGACTTTTGGCCGATCACTAGGAGCCTGTGAGTTCTAGTCCTGCTTTAGCCAGGAAAAAGGGCTGACTGACTTTCAGGCAATCACCAGGAGACTGAATTCTGCTCCCATTTTAGGCATGAAAGCTGGCTTGATGGCTGTGAGCCAGTTGCCAGGAGACTGTGAGTTCTAGTCCTGCCTTAGTCATGAAAAATGACTTTGGACCAGTCCTTCTCTCTCAGCTCTACCCACCTCACAGGGTTGTTGTGGTAAAATAAGAGGAGGAAGGTATATTCGGTGTGTTCACTGCCTTGAATTATTTGTAAAAACAATAAACAAACACCAAATAAAATACACAAATATGCTCCGTAATTACTTCCTTATTAGGTGAAATGCAACAGATTCTCACTAATCATTTGGGAGTTTGCATTTCTGAGTCTTCTTTGTAAAGCGTTCAAAAGTTGCTTTATATTTCTACTTTACTTACAAATCTTTTCCTGCTAAAGAGATTTGTACACATCTTTTTATTATTTGTTTTCTGAAAAGCATAAATTGGTCTATCCTAGGAAGTTGGGGGAACAGATCCTCGAGTCCTTAAAGATGTGAGTGAGGAACCAAGAATAAACCTGTAAAATAAGAAAATTTTAAAACTAAATCTTGTTCTTTTGGGAAAGGAGGGTTTTCTTTGCAGACAGCTGGAAATTCTTGAAGGGGTGAAGGTTTGTTTCTTTAAAAGGGAAGACGGGACTTCGGTTTCTCAACAAGGCCACCATGAAGAAGTCAACCATTGAGGTAGAAATGCTCACTGGAAACAAATTTAGGTGTTTCTTCCTTGATGAATATCCTCTTTTCAAGATTTATCTGGCAGAGGCCCCTCCACAAAGCCTGGGTCTATCCCCATCTCCAAATACGCTTCAAACTATTTGGAGGTGGCTCAAAATCCAAATATGAAGGTTGTGGGATATTTCCTCCCGACTTTCTGGGGCCGAGCAGGAACAGTCAACAAAAGCTTGGACCAACAGCTCTCTGTGTATCTGAGAATTTCATGTAGGTGGAGTGGTCAAACCCCAAATCTGAGGAACTGAAGTCTTCCTTGATGGATTTTCCTTCACGGACAGGAATCAAACATTCCACAGATACCTATGCATATTTTCAGGGCTGTAGGCAGTTAGCAAATAGGACCAGGGGCGGAATTCAAAGATTTTGGCAAGGGGTTCTCTGCCTGGTTGCTGGGTGGGTGTGGCCATGGTGGGTGTGGCCTAGTCGACCTCCTGCACCACGGTGGGAGGGTGTGTTTTTCCGTCCCTGGGCTCCAGTGGCTTTCCTTGAGCCTCCGGGAGGGGGAAAATAGCCTCCCCAGGCTCCGGAGGCCCTCTGGAGGCCAGAAACGGGCCTGTTTCTGGCCTTCCCAAACTTCCAGTAGGCCCGTTTTTTGCCCTCCCTGAGCGTCCACACGCGCCCTGCCCTTACCTGCATCCAAAATGGGCCGCTTGGGAGGGGCAAGGCGGGGTGGGCGGGGCCAGCCAGGAGTGGGATTTGGGGGCTCTCCAAACTGCACAGAATCTTAGCTAGAGGTTCTCCCGAACCCCTGCGAACCCCCAGACAATCCCTGAATAGGATAGTCAGCCTGCTCTGGGGATGGTTTTCATAAATGGTACCTAGGTGAGGATGTCCCGCTCTTTTTCAAGAGGCTACTGGACTTTCTGGTTTTTCTCTGAAGATGTTTCGCTTCTTATCCAAGAAGCTTCTTCAGCTCTGACTGGATGGTGGGGAATGGAAGGATTTATACTCCTTGCAGACAGCTGGTCGTTAGCATCCTTTTTAGCCAGTCATTGAGGCCACTTGGAGATTTATCTGTGTCCTCAGGGTTACCTGAGTGGTGAAAATGAGTGTGGAGTCTTCTTGGAACTGTTGAAAGGACTGTGTCGTAGACTGGAGATAGATGATGTTGTATCCCTCCCCCTCTGTTGAGAGAGGGCTGTTCAATTTTGACATGGATGGCCTCTTTAATCCCTCTTTCAACAAAGAGGGGTCCACATTTTGGACAGAGAAGACAGCTGGTTTTCATGGCCTGGATGACTGAGAATCTTCATAGACATCTAGATGAGGATGGAGTCCACCTCTTTGTCTGTTCTGAACAGAGCTTGCTGTTTGAGGTGGAGTCCATGAGCCAATGCTTAATTCCACCTTTTAGGACTTGCCTACAGCTTCCATCATCTTTTGACAATTATTGTTGTTCAGTCGCTAAGTCTTCGTGACCCCATGGACCACAGCATGTCACCCCCATCCCTACCCTGTCCTTTGCCGTCTCCTGTGGTTTGCCCAAATTCATGTTCATTGTGTTGATGAGACCATCTAACCATCTCATCCTCTGCCGTCCTCTACTCCTTTTGCCTTCCATCTTCTCTGACATCAGGGGGCTTCTCCTCCCTCCTCATTTGGTGGCCAAAATATTGGAGCTTCAGCTTCAGGATCTGTCCTTCCAAAGGACAGTCAGGGTTCATTTCCTTTAGGATTGACTGATTGGATCTCCTTGCAGTCCATGGGACATCCCTATTTTGATGAGCACAGCAGATACATCAAGTTCTTCTATATACAACTATATCAACTTCTATATAAGTTCTTCTGTGTAGATTGCTTATTTAGTATCCATGACTATCACTAAGTGTTGTATCTCATGTTTTATGATGAATGTATTTTTACAACGACTATGATAATGATCTATCACTATTGTTGTATGTACACTAAGAGCTTATGCGCCAGAGACAAATTCCTTGTGTGTCTAATCACACTTGGCCAATAAAGAATTCTAAATTAGTGTTTCTCAACCTTGGAAGCTTGAAGATGGGTGGACTTCAATTCCCAGAATCCCCCAGCCAGCGCTGCTGGCTGGGGGATTCTGGGAATTGAAGTCCACCCATCTTCAAGCTACCAAGGTTGAGAAACACTGTTCTAAATACTTTCTGGTGCACAATAGGTTTGACTTACAACCGCAAATGAGCCCAAAATTTCCATTGCTAAGCAAGACTAAGCATTGCTAAGTAGCTTGTGCTCCATTTTACAACCTTTTTTGTCACTGTTGTTAAATTAATCATGGGATGGTTAAGAGAATCTGGCTTCCCTCATTGCCTCTGGTTGTCAGAAGCCATCTGGAAAGGTTACAAATGGTAACCTATCAATCAGAATAGAGCTACAAGGGATCTTGGAGGTCTTCTAGTCCAACTCCCTGCTCCCTGCTTTCTTGTAGCCTGGGGAGGACAAAAACAGCCTTCCCTACCCCTCCGAAGGCCCTCTGGAGGCAGGAAATGGCCAGTTTCCTGACTTCCGGTGGGCCCAAAAGGCCCAAAAATCAGCTGGCTGGCTCACGCATGCGCACCATAGCTGAGCTAGGGCAACGCTTGCGTGCCCACCGATATGGCTCAGTGTGCCACCTGTGGCACGCGTGCCATAGGTTCGCCATCACAGTCCTATACCATTTCAGATAAGTAGCTGTCTTCTCCCAGTGATGAAGCACTCACAACTTCTGGAGGCAAGCTGTTCCACTGGTTAATTGTCCTTAATTCAAGATTGCTTCTCTCTTCGATTAGTTTCCATCCATTGTTTCTTCTCCTGGCCTCTGGTGCTTTGGAAAATAAATAATAAGCCCCCTCCTCTTGGTGGCATCCTCTTAGATCACATGATCCCAGGACAATGCAAATGTCACAAATCCATACCATCTATCCCATCATCATAGGATCACCTTTTGAGACCTTATGACAAGCAAAGTCAATGAGAAAGCCAGATTTACTTAACAACCGTGTTACCAGGGGTGAAATGCTCCCGGTTCGGACCGGATCGCCCGATCCGGTAGCGATGGAGGCGGGTGGTTCAGAGAACCAGTAGCAAAAATCCCTGCTCCCCCCCATTGCCCAGCTGATCCGCGCAATCGTCAGAGGCTTTTTAAAAAAACGTTAAAAGCATTTTTTCTACAACCTCTTTGGCCGAAAAAATGCTTTTAAAAGTAAAAAGAAAGCCTCTGATGATTGCGCGGCTCAGCTGGGATCGTCAGAGGCTTTTAAAAGCATTTTTTTCTGCAACCTCTTCAGCCAAAGAGATTATAGAAAAAAATGTTTTTAAAGGGGAAAAAAAGCCTCTGCCGATCAGGCAAGTCAGCTGGGATCGTCAGAGGCTTTAAAGCATTTTTTTAACAACCCCTTCAGCCGAAGAGGTTGTAGAAAAAATGGTTTTAAAAGTAAAAAAAAAAAAAAAAGTTGGCCACGCCCACTCAGTCATATTACACCCCCCTCACCAAGCCACGCCCACAGAACCAGTAGTAACAAATTTTACATTTCACCACTGCATGTTACTAACATATCAACTGCAGCGAATCACTTAACAACGGCGACAAGAAAGGACGTAAAATGAGGCAAAGCTCACTTAACAACCGTCTCGCTCAGCAACGGAAATTTTAGGCTCAATTGTGGTCGTATGTTTAGGACTACCTGTACATTCAAAAGCGTCATATGTACTGTAAACCCTTTTCCAAGTTCAGTAATGAGTTGGTAGATAAAAAGAGCAAGGAGGGCGATTTAATGGACGGGGCCATCTGTTCTCCAATGGGGGGAATGTTTGCAGATCTGTCCCTCCTGCCTGAATTTACCGCAGCTTGGTAAACATTAAGTTTTATTCAGCCTGCTGCAGATCCATCTGCAAATAAATGAAATGCTGCTATGGGGCTCTAAGGGAAGTGCAATTGGTTTAGGGTTAATTATTAACACTCACAGAGCCAGTTTGGCATAGCGGTGAAAGCATCAGGCGTGAAACTGGGAGACGGTGAGTTCTAATCCTGCCTTGGACACTTATATAAGATAAACCAAATTAAAGCAAAATAAAATGAACTGATTCATCATAATCTCTGTCATATCTTTTAGTGAAAGCATCTAATCTTTCTATCTATATCTATCTATCTATCTATCTATCTATCTATCTATCTATCTACTATCTGTCATCTATTTATCATTTATCTATCATCTATCTATCATTTATCTATCTATCATCCCAGATAGATAGATAGATGATAGATAGATAGGTAGGTAGGTAGGTAGATGATAGATAGATAGGTAGGTAGGTAGGTAGATGATAGATACAGATAGATAGGTAGATGATAGATAGAAAGATAGATAGATATAAATAGATGATAGATAGATAGATAGTATCTATCTGTCTGTCTGTCTATCTATCTTTCTATCTTTCTATCTATCATCTATCTATCTATCTATCTATCTATCTATCTATCTATCTATCTTTCTATCTTTTTATTTTTCTATCATCTACCTATCAATCATCTATCTATCCATCCATCCATCCATCCATCCATCCATCCATCCAGGGGTGGGTTCTAAATTTTTTTACTACCGGTTCTGTGGCCGTGGCTTATTTTGTGGGCATGGCTTGTGGGGGGTAATGTGACTGGGAGGGCGTGGCCAACTTTTTTTTTTTTTACTTTTAAAACCATTTTTTCTACAACCTTAAGAGGTTGCTGAAAAAAATGCTTTTAGAAGCCTCTGACGATCAGGCACGTTAGCTGGGATCGCCAGAGGCTTTTAAAGGCATTTTTTTCCCCTGCAACCTCTTTAGCCGAAGAGGTTATAGAAAAAATGCTTTTAAAAGCCTCTGAGATCCCAGCTGAGACGTGCGATCATCAGAGGCTTTTTTTTAAACTTTTAAAAGCATTTTTTCAGCTGAAGAGGTTGTAGAAAAAATACTTTTAAAAGTAAAAAAAAAAAGCCTCTGATGAGATGGGCGGGGTAAGCGAGCGGCAACTGGGCCGGGGACCGATTCGGGGGCGTGGCCAGCCAATGTTATTACTGGTTCGCCGAACTACTACAAATTTTTACTACCAGTTCTTGCGAACCGGTGCGAACCGGGAGCAACCCACCACTCTATCTATCTGTCTGTCAGTCTGTCTGTCTGTCTGTCTATCTATCTATCTATAGATACACACACACACACACAGTCCTTGACTTACGGCCACAAATGAGCCCAAAATTTCTGTTGCTAAGTGAGACATTTGTTAAGTGAGTTTTGCCCCGTTTTACGACTTTACTTGCCACAGTTATTAAGTGAAGCATTGCATTTGTTAAGTTAGTAACCTGGTTGTTAAGTGAATCTGGCATCCCCCTTGACTTTGCTTGTCAGAAGGTCACAAAAGGGGATCATGTGACCCTGGGACACTGCAACCGTCATAAATATGAATCAGTTGCCAAGCGGTTAAATTTTGATCACATGGCCATGGGGATACTGCAATGGTCGCAAGTCTGAAAAACGGTCATAAGTCACTTTTTCCAGTGCCATTGTAACTTCCAACGGTCACTAAATGAACTGTTGTAAGTCGAGGACTCCCTGTATCATACCAAATGTAACCTGGCATTTTTGTCTCTGTTGGAGGCCAGCCTGCTTTTGGGGGAGCGAATGGTCTGACTTGGGCCTCAAAGCTTGGAAGGGGCTAAGACTTGTCTTAAACGCTTTTCAGTGTGTGACGAACATTCGGACTACAAGGACGCTAAGCTGCTCTATCGCTTCCGCAAGGATGATGGGACCTTCCCGCTCAACAAGGAAGTCAAGGTGTTCCTGAGAGGACAAAGCCTCTACGAGACGTACGTGAGCCCTCCAGCCTTCCTGGTCTCCGGAGGTTTCGGTGGAGACCCATGAACTACAGTTCCCTGGGCTTTAATTTTGAGGGGTAGGAAAGGAGATAAATGGGAATTCCTTCCTTCCTTCCTTCCTTCTTCCTCCCTCCCTCCCTCCCTCTCTTATTTCTTCCCATCTCTTCCCTCCCTCCCTTCTTCCCATCTCCTCCCTTCCTCCCTCCCTCCCTTTCTTCCTTCATTCCCTCCCTCCCTTTCTTTCTTCCCATCTCCTCCCTCCCTCCTTCCCTCTCTTCTTTCTTCCCATCTCCTCCCTCCCTCTCTCCCTTTCTTCCTTCCTTCCTTCCTTCCCTCTCTCTCATCTCCTTTCTTAATCTCATCTCCTCTCTCCCTCCTTATTTCCCATTTCCTTCCTCCCTCCCTCTCTCCCTTTCTTCTTTCTTCCCATTTCCTCCCTTCCTCCCTTCTCTCCCTCCCTCTCTTCTTTTCTTTCTTTTTTTTTTTAAATTTGATTTATATGCCGCCCTTCTCCGGAGACTCAGGGCGGCTTACAATGCGTTAAGCAATAGCCTTCATGCTTTTGTATATTTATACAAAGTCAGCTTATTGCCCCCACAATCCGGGTCCTCATTTTACCTATCTTAGAAAGGATGGAAGGCTGAGTCAACCTTGAGCCTTGGCGAGATTCGAACCTGCAGTAATTGCAGGCAGCTGTTCTTAATAACAGGGTGCTTTAGACCACTGTACTACTAAGGCTCTTCCCATCTCCTCCCTCCCTCCCTCCCTATCCTCCCTCCCTCTCATCTCCTTTCTTCCTCTCATCTCCTCCCTCCTTATTTCCCATCTCCTCCCTCCCTCCCCCTCTTCCTTTCCTCCCTCCCTCCCTCTCATCTCCTTTCTTCCTCTCATCTCCTCCCTCCCTCCTTATTTCCTATCTCCTTCCACCTTTCCTTCTTCCCTCCCTTTTTGGGAAGGAAGGAAGGAAGGAAGGAAGGAAGGAAGGAAGGAAGGAAGGAAGAAAGAAAGAAAGAAAGAAAGAAAGAAAGAAAGAAAGAAAGAAAGAAAGAAGGCATGAAAATTGACTGGGTGACTTTGGGCCAATCACCAGGAGATTATGAGTTCTAGTCCCACTTTAGGCACGCAAGCCAGCTGGGTGACTTGAGGCCCAGCCATCCTCTCTTTCAGCCCAATCCACCTCACAGGGTTGTTGTTGTGAGGAAAATAGGAGGAGGAAAGAGCGTTAGGCTTGTTCACTGCCTTGAATTATTTATAAAAAATAATTTTAAAAAATCTCTAAGTGACTATGCAAAGGTAGGACGAAATGCCAAAATTTGCTGCTGCAGAGCTGGCAATTATCCCCCCCCCCCTCTTCAGTCATTGCCATTATTGGTGTCACTGAGGGAAGAAAACGGCAGGGACTAGTCACTTTGGTAGCATTCGAAGCATTGCATTCCTTTCTAGATCTGAGGACTAATTCAGGCACTTGTCAGGAGCCAAAAAGCCTGACTGGAAGGCCCAAAAATTAAAGCAATAAATAGAGGAATAAAATAGGCCTGCACTGCCCTCCAGTGGTGATAGATGAATTAGAATCCTTCTGAAACTATAGACAACCGCATTTCTGCCACCTCGTTTTTTCATTTGACACTACTTGGAATTACAGGTGGTCCTCGTTTAGTGACCGTTCAAAATTATAATGGCACTGAAAAAAAAGTGATAGGCCTCTAGGCCAGTTTTGCTCAAACTTGACAACTTTAAGTTGTCTGGACTTCATCTCCCAGAATGCCCCAGCCAGCCACTGAGATTCTTTCCAACTCTATGATTCCATTTTTTTTTTTTACTTTTAAAACCATTTTTTCTACAAACTCTTCGGTGAAGAGGTTTTAAAAAAATGCTTTCAAAAGGCTCTGACGATCCCAGCTGAGTTGCGTGATCGTCAGAGGGTTTTTAAAAAATCCTCTGCCATCAGGCAACTCAGCTGGGATCGTCAGAGGCATTTAAAAGAAAAAAAAGCCTCTGATGATCGAGCGGCTCAGCTGGGCATGGGGGGGGGCAGGGATTTTTGCTACTGGTTCTCCGAACCACCTGCCTCCATCGCTACCGGATTGGATGATCCGGTCCGAACCGGGAGCATTTCACCCCTGGTCCCTCGGCTAAGAAACGGAGATGAGCAGTGCCCCCTAGAGTCAGAATCAACTTTACCTTTTTTTTTCCTTTATCCTTCCTTACCTGACTGCTAAAGTACAGGTAGTCCTCGATTTACGACCACAAATTGAGTGCAAAATTTCTGTGGTTAGAGTGACACCTTGGTGAAGTGGGTTTTGCCCCATTTTATGACCTTTCTTGCTATAGTTGTTAAGTGGATCACTGCAGCTGTTAACTTAGTAACACAGCTGTTAAGGGAATCTGACTTCCTGATTGATTAACTCATCAAAAGGTCACAAAAGGGGATTGTGTGACCCCGGGACACTGCAGCTGCCATAAATATGAACCAGTGGCCAAGTGTCTGAATTTTGATCAAGTGTGAAAAATGCTCATGAGTCACTTTTTTCAGTGCCGTAGTAAATTCGAATGGTCACTCAATGAACTGCTGTAAATTGAGGACCACACATACTACTGCCCAATTGGACCTGGATTTGCTGCATGTCTGAATAGGATTTGTGGTTTGTTTAACTCAGGAGCTATCCTTGTTTCGGTGTCTTCTTGTCTGTTGACTGTAGGCTGATTGGCATGGACAACTCCATTCTCAAAGCCAGAGAAGAGAACCTGGTTAAATACCAGAGGAGCTTTTTGGGGTGTGAAATGGTTGACTGGCTGGTGGAGGAAGGGGAGGTCGCCAACCGGAAGGAAGCTACGGAGCTCTGCCAAACCCTCCTTGAACACGGGATTATCCAGCAAGGTATATGCCACCGGAAATATCCATGAGAAGTTGGCACACGAGACTGAAAAAGGGATATATTGTTATTGCTAGTTGTAAAGTTGTGTCCGTCCCATCGTGACCCCATGGACAACGTTCCTCCAGGCCTTCCTGTCCTCTACCATCCCCCAGAGTCCATTTAAGCTCACGGCCGACTGCTTCAGTGACTCCATCCAGCCACCTCCTTCTCTGTCGTCCCCTTCTTCTTTTGCCCTCCATCGTTCCCAGCATTAGGCTCTTCTCCAGGGAGTCCTTCCTCCTCATTAGGTGGCCAAAGGATTGGCGCTTCCTCTTCAGGATCTGGCCTTCTAAAGAGCAGTCAGGATTGATCTCCTCTAGAACTGACTGGTTTGATGGCCTTGCAGTCCAAGGGACTCGCAGGAGTCTTCTCCAGCACCAGACTTCAAAGGCCTCAATTCTTTGGCGCTCAGCCTTCCTTATGGTCCAACTTTCACAGCCCTACATTGCAACTGGGAAAACCATCGCCTTGACTGTACGCACTTTTGTTGGCAGTGTGATGTCTCTGCTTTTTAGTATGCTGTCTAGGTTTGCCATAGCTTTCCTCCCCAGGAGCAAGCATCTTTTAATTTCTTGGCTGCAGTCCCCATCTGCGGTGATCTTTGAGCCCAGGAAAATAAAATCTGTCACTACTTCCATTTCTTCCCCATCTATTTCCCAGGGGAAAAAGGGATAGACGAGAATATTTGTAGCTGAGAGTTGATCTGTAGGGTCCTTGGTGCTCTCTGAGCTTGGTGGTTTTCTTACAGACATCTCATTACCAAACTAGGTAACATCATCAGCGTTAGTAGGGAATGGGGTTTGTACTGATGATGTTACCTAGCTTGGTAATGAAAGCTAGGCAAGAAAACCACCAAGCTCAGAGAGCACCAAGGACCCTAACTGAAGTGCTATGTGGCATATAATGGTTTGAATAACGGTAGCTGTCTACTTATGACCGTTCATTTAACAATTGTTTGAAGGTGCTAAAAAAAAGCGACTTATGACCAGTCCTTGCACTTATGACCATTACAGCATCCCCACGGTCATGTGATCGACATTTGGGTGCTAGATAACCAGCATGTATTTCTGAAGGTTGCAACATCTCCACGGTCATGTGGCTGCTATTTGTGACCTTCCCAGGATCTTCTTACAAGGAAAACCAACGCCAGTTGCCGAATTTTTAATCACACAACCATGGAGATGCTGCAACGGACGTTAAGTGTGAACAAACGGTCATTAGGCCCTTTTTTCAGTGCCGCTGTAACTTTGAATGGTCACTAAACGAATGGCTGGAGGTCAAGGACTACCGGTATGCTCTTTCTTTCCACAGTCTCCGCTCAGTGCCATTTTTATGACCGGGATCTCCTCTACCAGTTTCGTATCAATTTCCGCCGTAGGAGGCGACTCACAGAACTGCTCAGTGAAAGTTTGCACAGGTCACTTTCGGACAGTCCCGACAGCCCCTTCTGTCTCCGCAAGCTCAACCCCGAGCAAGACCCCTCCAGCTTCTTGTCAGGTACCTGCATCTGAAGATATTGAGGGGGAGTGGGGCAGGAAGGAAATAGGAGAAGGAGGAAAGGAAGGAAGGAAGGAAGGAAGGAGAGGGGGGAGGAGTGGAGAGGAAAAAGAAGGAAAGAGGGGAGGAAGGAAAGAGAAGAGAGAAGTAGAAGAAAAAAGAAGGGAAAGGAAAGGAAAGGAAAGAAGGAGGGAGGAAAGAAAGAGAAGGGAGAAGTAGAGGAAAAGAAAAGAAAAGAAAGGAAAGGGAGGAAAGGAAAGGAAAGTGGGAAGGAGGGAGGAAAGAGAAAGGAGCAGCAGAAGAAAGGAAAAGAAAAGAAAGGAAAGGGAGAAAAATAGGAAAGGAAAAGAAAAGAAAGGAAAGGAAAGGGAGAAAAATAGGAGGAAAGGAAAGGAAAGAGGGAGGGAGGGAGGAAGGAAAGAGAAGGGAGAAGTAGAGGAAAGAAGGAAAGGAAAAGAGGAGGAAGGAAAGAGAAGGGAGGACAGGGAAGGGAAGGGAAGGAGAGAGGGTTGGAAAGAAAGAGAACGGAGAAGTAGAGGAAAGGAAAAGAAAAGAAAGGAAAGGGAGAAAAATAGGAGGAAAGGAAAAGAAAAGAAAGGAAAGGGAGAAAAATAGGAGAAAAGGAAAAGAAAAGAAAAGAAAGGAAACGGAGAAAAATAGGAGGAAAGGAAAGAGGGAGGGAGGAAAGAGAAGGGAGAAGTAGAGGGAAGAAGGAAAGAAAAGGAAGAAGAACGAAAGAGAAGGGAGAAGTAGAGGAAAGGGAAGGGAAGGGGAGAGGGTTGGAAAGAAAGAGAAGGGAGAAGTAGAGGAAAGGAAAAGAAAAGAAAGGAGGGAGAAAAATAGGAGGAAAGGAAAGGAAGAAGAAAGGAAGGAAAGTGGGGAGGAAGGTGCAAGGGTGAAGGAGGAATAGAAGAAAATGAAGGAAAGAGCAGGAGGAGGAAGGAGAAGGAGTGAGGAAAAGAAAGGCGAAGGAGAAGAAGGAAGGAAGGAGAAGGAAGGAGGAATAGAGAAGGACAAATATCCCTTGAATAAGACATCCCTCTGGTTCCCTTATCCAGCTCTACCTCTTCATTTACCCCAGCACTTCTGGAATGACTATTTTATCTCTCCATGAAAACAATTCTGCTATCATTGGCATTCCTTAGATGATGGATTTAAAAAAAATAATAATTAAATGTTGTAAGACACCTGCCATCACCTATGTGTGAATTGGGCTGGAATACCCATTTATTTAATACATAAATGCATACATGCATATACATGCATGAAAAACCAATTTTGGAAAAACTGCACATTCCTAATATTCTCACGTTTGTTTGTTTTTTCCTGCTTTGCAAATCGTATTCTCCAAATAAAGGAGAATCTGCCAAAGCCTGGGCTTGTATACTTTCTCCATTAACGGCCTGCGGAAAATATGCATGCTTGTTTGAACATGTTTCACCCAAAGTATTCGATTTTGCTCCTACTTTTTAAAATTTTTTTTAATAATGACACATTTGGGCCAAACAAATTGCCGTAATATCATATAGAGGTTGTGCAGGTTTTCTTCAAGGCATGCATTCCAGAATACATTTTATTGAATATATTTCCTTGAATAGCTATAGAAAAGAGAACTGTGAATGTCAACAAAACAGTTTGGGGAAAAAAAAATGATTTTCAGGAGGCAGGTGGCTGGTGGTTAAGGAACCATGCCGGGCAGATGTCAATTGAATATATTTTTGCACGAAAATTTGAAATCGGGACAAATTCTCCCTTATCTCAGCTCCTGGCCCTCAATTTGCTTAGAATAGCAAGGCAGGCTAGGCTCTAAGGCCTGAGCTACAACAAATCCATTTATATTTTCACCCTGTGCTCTTATTGCTATGACTACAATTTGCCCAGATTCAGAAAAGAATGCTATTTATTAATCTGGAAAGGCTAAAGAAATAAAACTCGTTTCACAGCAGAATGTGAAATGCTGCAGTTTTGGTCAAATGCCGCATAAATTTACAGACAGAGAGACAGACACACCCAAGAGAAAGAAAAAAACAATACAGGAACCCAACATCCAAATATTTATTTATTTATTTATTTATTTTATTTTATTTTATTTTATTTTATTTTATTTTATTTTATTTTATTTTATTTATATACCGCCCTTCTCCCAAAGGGACTCAGGGCGGCGTACAGCCAGCACAAAACACACAAATATAAAATTTAAAAACAATTTAAAAAAATATTAAATAGTTTGGCCCATATCTAATTAAAATAAAACCACCCGATTTAGACATTTAAAAATTAAGAATTGACAATTAAAAAATTTAAAAAATTAGGCCAGCCGGCCTTGTTGGAATAAAAGCGTCTTGAGGGCCTGGCGGAAAGTGCGTAAATCGGGAATCCTCCGCATCTCGGGGGGCAATTCATTCCAAAGGGCAGGAGCCCCCACAGAGAAGGCTGTATAACATAGGTTATAAAAATGCGTAATAAGTGCTTAAAAATAAGTGAAAAAGTAGAATGGAAAAAACCATAGGGGACCATAGACCTATCTTTACCGTGCATATTAGTCTTTTAGCCATAATAAGGGTGTGGAGCAGTGGTGGGTTGCCCTCGGTTTGGACCGGTTCACAAGAACCGGTAGTAAAACCGGCAGGAGGCCCGCCGACCACCCTGGATGTCATCATCGGCGATCTGTGCATGCGCAGAAGCTTCGCGAGCGCGAGCGGGATCCCAATCCCGTTGCAAACCGGTAGTAAAGCTAAGTAGAACCCACCCCTGTTGTGGAGAATCCATTTGCATTGTCCAGTGGTCAATGTCTCTGCACTAAGCATGACACTGTTTATTTTTCAGTCCAAACTAATAAGGAAATCAAAATTGTCTCGGCTGTCCGAAGAAGCAGTGTGACCTCCTTGGCTGGAGGATCCAGTCTCTATTACAACCTCTCCCCAAACCTGGGACTGGTGCCTGCTGTGGAGTGCAATCCTAAATCTGGTGAGCCATTCTTCCTTATGTCTACGGAGGTTCTCAGTCCTCCAGGTCCTGGTTGTCCCAAAGGTGCTTTTTTTCCAAGAGGCAACCGGACTTTCTGGTTTTTCTTTGAAGACGTTTCGCTTCTCATCCAAGAAGCTTCTTCATTCTTCCTTATGTTTACTTTTCTTTTTAAAAAAAGTGGAACATGAAACAAGAGGCGGCCTCACAGGTGGTGATTGTATACAGGTAATCCTCGATTTACAACCATTCGTTTAGTGTCTGTTCAAAGTTTGTTTGTTTATTTATTTATTTATTTATTTATTTATTTATTTATTTATTTATTGGTTCAATTTATATGCCGCCCTTCTCTGGAGACTCAGGGGGGCTTACAATGCGTTAAGCAATAGCCTTCATACTTTTGTATATACCTGCTTAGTAGGGCTTTCGGCCCCCACCCTATATTCTTTTTTTATACAAAGTCAGCTTATTGCCCCCACAATCCGGGTCCTCATTTTACCTACCTCGGAAGGATGGAAGGCTGAGTCAACCTTGAGCCTGGTGAGATTCGAACTTGCAGTAATTGCAGGCAGCTCGTGCTACTTAACAGCACTTTAGTCTGCTGCGCCACCAAGGCACAAAGTTAAAACAGCACTGAAAAAAACCTGACTTATGACCATTTTTCACATTGAATGACCCTTGTAGCGTCCCCACGGTCACATGATCCAAATCTGGAATCCCCTTTTGCGACCTTATGACTAGCAAAGTCACTGGGATGAAGCCAGATTCACTTAACAGCCGTGTTACTTACTTAACAACCTCAGTGATTCACTTAACAACTGTGTCAAGGAAGGTCATAAAATGGGGGCAAAACTCACTTAACAAGTGTCTGGCTCAGCAACTGAAATTTTGGGCTGTAAGCCGAAGACTACCTGTAATGTAACAGGTAGACAGGTAACAGATCTGCCTATGATATTTTCCCATTTCCTTTTTTTTAAAAAAATCTTTATTAAATTTCAAAGTCAAACGTTAAAATACAAGCGAACATAACAGGGAAAGGGAATAGCAAAACCAGGAGTGAAATGCTCCCGGTTCAGACCGATCCGGTAGCGATGGAGGCGGGTGGTTCGGAGAACTGGTAGCAAAAATCCCTGCCCCCAACGACAGGCCTGAAAATTGAAGGAAATAACAGCAGTGACCTTGATCACTGAAAGAACTATGAGAAACTTTAAGAAGTATTTGTTACATTTTAAACTGCTTGGTCTTGACTTTTATAGGAGGTGAAATGCACAAAGCTTTAAATTGGAGTGGATTGGACCAACATTTGAAATGGATATTATCTGGAAATAAAAAAGAGACTATATAGATAATAATGTTTATATATTATGCATTAAAAAGAGATTAAGATAAGATAAATAAGTAGGGAAAAAGAATATTACGGCAGAAATTGAAATATGAAAAAACAAAAAAGAAGATTGGAATAGATATCAATATATAACTATGTTATAAGTTGTATAAGATGTGAGCCAGTCAATACTCTGTTCATAAAATATGTATGTAAAAGAAAAATTTAATAAAACTTTTTTTTCTTTTTAAAGAAGCCTTGTGAATTGAGCTACAGCTTTTTTGAAGCAAGCAGTGATGGAGATCCAACTGAATGGGAATGGTCCATGTAAACCATTCTTGGCTGCTCCATCTGCATCCTGGGTTTCAACCAGAATTTCTTCCTGATATCCACCCTTTTTCATCTGTCACAAACCAGACTTCAAATATGTTACATGAAAAACAAGTTTTTCATCAAATACTTGCTGAAGCTTTGATTCGGTCACCTGTTTTACAGTAAGGAGAATATCTTGAATCCCTAGAAGAGAATTTGTCTTTTACTGAATTATTTAAACTTCCAGCTCACCTTTCTTGTCCAGACAATTGAACTAGAGTTGATGGTGAAATCTTGGCCTGGGGGAGCCTCAGGATCAATGTGCCCAACTTTCACAGGGACAAAAGATAAATTGGGGAAGAAAATCCAGTTGAGAAGATCATAACGTGCAGACCCGAGTCCATTTTCTGAGAAGGAGATTTCATCTCCAGCACTGTTGTTGAACTGGACATTCCTCAAACAGGGAAGAAGCTGAGGGAAAAGAGACTGTCAGGATTCCAAGTAACAGACCCAACGAAATCAAAACTCCGAGGCCTGGAGTTTCCTCAAAGTAAGAATTTATTAGGAAGAAGCTGACTCTGAAGGACCCGAGGTTTTCCCCACCCAAATCAAAGTCCCAGTTATCTCTATCTCCCTCCCCCCTTAAGTTCCCACAGCTGCAACAGATCTTACTGTGGCAGCCCTGAAGATTTCCAAAATGGCTTCAGGTCTGACAGAGACGTTCAGAAATTGGAATAATTGGTTGAAAGACACAAATGAGACATTATGGCTTCTATCATTTTGTGATGGCCATCATCTTAGGAGGTCTGTATATATCTGAGAATCTAAAAGGGGTTCCTTGGTGGAGATCTCAGCAGTCAGGAATAACACCCAATTTTTAAGTCCTTCCCAAAAACTTCAAACTTTTCTTTTTCACATTGGGCATTTCGTATCATGACTTCTTCACCACCATTTCATGAGAATGATGTCTACCTACAAAAATATCAAAGAATTACTTCACAGAAACAGTAGTGGAAGCTCGGACCAACTTCCAACAGAGATAGTCAGTCAATCATCAGTAACTGATTTTAAGTAGGCTTGGGATAAAGATGTCCTTCATCCGAAAAAAATAAATAGAAGTAAATCAATAATAAAAATAATAACTAAAGAACAATTAAATAATTAAACAACTAAATAAAATTAAAAAGAAACAAAAAGTGAATAAACTCAAAGGGCAGATTCAATGGATCACTGCTGTCAGTTTTATCTGTTTCTAACTATTCTAACTGTCATGAATTCTGCCCCACCCCCTTAATTCTAGCTTGGATCTCTCTTTGATAAGCATCTCTTTTACTTGAGATGCTTTGGAATAGAGGTCGAGCCCCTCTTCTCTGCGACAGCACCTCAAATGTTGGAAGATTGCTATCACATCAGCCCTAATCTTCCTATTTCATGAGACTAGATACCTGCAAAACTACAAAAAGAAAACCCTACCCGAAAGACACAGGGGACTGGTGGAAGAGGGAAAGGACATTGTGGTGGAGAACTAAAAGAAGAAGGAGGTGTTTGGTGGAGTGAGCAAGTGGACACTGAATTTACCACAGCTAAGTAAGTAAGGAGTATCAGAGCCTTAAGCCATACAAGTCTTCCTAAAATGCAAACCAGCTACAGCCCTCTGGTCACAAGGAATTGTTTCCTCCCAAGAACTGTGTGACAGAGGAGGAACTCAACCAAATGGAACATTAAAAGGCTACTGAAGAATCAAGGCTGGAAGGGAGAGGACAATATATGGCTAAGTGTATGATAAAAGGAGGTCAGGTCCTGTCAAATGGACCAGAATTCTGAATCCTTAAAAGCGAAGGCTAGCAAAGAATGGCGGTTATGCTTTCTTCAGGGCTAAAAAAGGTGGGCAGTTAAAAGAATACAGAATGAATGGGTAATTTGTAACTTGTTTAGGTATTGTTATGGAATCAAAATGCAGCACCAAAGCTAGGAATGTGGAAATATGCCACTAGGAAGGTTGAAGCTTCTGGCAGAATTGCCACCTTGCTTTATGTTCTCTTACCTTTTATTTGGTCCCACCCCCAATCTATTGCTGCCTCCTGAGTTCCAGCTGATGGCTAGAGGGAAAAAAACTGTTTAAACTCTTGCCATGGGGCTTCAAAGGGCCGCCCTACAGCTGATCAGTGTTTAAAGAAAACAAATGAGTAGACCAGTGCCTGCAAAAATACATTAGTAGATCAGTGCCTGCAAAAAATAAATGGGTAGATCGGTACAGCTCTGCAAGCAGTTAAAAGCCTGGTAGACCACTACCTCTGCTAAAGCCTAAATAATTGTCACATGACCATCAAGCCACGCCCACAAAATAAGCCACGCCCACAGAACCGGTAGTAAAAATTTTTAGAACCCATCCCTGGGCAAGACCCCTCCCTCACTATGTTGAACAAAACTCCGCATTGGCGACAGGAATGATATCCGGCCAGTAAACACTCAGCTCCATTTAGTTGCCCAGACTCCACTCCGCAAGGGATTATGTGGTCATTAAAAGGAGATGATGATCCTTCAGAAAGAAAAAAAAAACAAATGTTCTTAAAGTCCACATTTTTTAGTTACTCGGAGCCAGGGGTTTTTACAGACGGGGAAATCAAAATGGTGGGTGCAATTGGGCAATCTAAGCCCCGCCCTTTTACAATGTCAAAAACACATTATAAAAAGGCAGTTTTGATCGTCTGGTCACACGCATTATCCCATCCCAAAGCTTTTTCTTCCTTGAAGAGAAGACAACAGAAATACAGAAATGGATCACGTATCAAAGTCAGCAAATGTTTCAGTTCACGTAGCCCTTGATTTACAACCAGTGGTGGGATTCAAATTGTTTTACTACCGGTTCTGTGGGTGTGGCTATGTTGGGTGGGGGTTGTGTGACTGAGTGGGCGTGGCCAACTTGACATCACTCACGGCAAGGTGGGGTGCACCTTGTGTGGCGAGTGGGTGGGTGGGGCTGGCGAGCGGTGAGCAGGCAGGGGCGGGGCCAGCCAGAGGTGGTATTTGCCGGTTCGGCGCCCCAGTTAAAATTTCCGCTACTGGTTCGCTTGAACCAATCCGAACTGGCTGAATACCACCTCTGCTTACAACCATTCGAGTAGTGATTGTTCAAAGTTACAGCAGCACTGAAAAAAAGTGACTTATGACTAGTCCTCGTACTTATGACTGTTGTGGCATCCTCACGGTCAAGGGGTCAAAATTTGAGCCCTTGGCAACCGGCATGTATTTTCAATGGGTGCAGCATCCTGGGGTCAGGTGATCACACATGTGACCTTCAAAGGTGGCTTCTGATGAGCAAAGTCAATGGGAGAGGGCGGATTCACTTAACAACCCATGATTCACTTAACAATTGCAGTGATTCGCTTAGTCACCATGGCAAAAAGGGACACAAAATTGAGTATGCCTCCATCCTCCCATTGCCTTTCTTAGCAATGGAAATTTACTGTGGTCCTAAATTGAGGATTATCTGTATTTTGGACCTGGTGTTTGAATCCTCACTAATAATTTCAGAATGAGTAAGTCCCCTCCTTTTAATGCTGTAGAAATCTCAGCTACATTTTTAAACAATTCAGCTGACATCCAAAATCATCTCTTTCTTCTCCTTCTCTTTCGCCTTCTTCTCCTTCTCCCTTCTTCTTCTTCTTCCTTTTCCTCTTTCCTTTTCACTTCCTTCTCCTCTCTTCCTTTCCCCTTCCTCCTCCTCACTTCCTTTTCCCTTCCTCCTCCTCTCTTCCTTTTCCCTTCCTCCTCCCCCTCCCCCCTCCTCTCTTCCTTTTCACTTCCTTCTCCTCTCTTCCTTTCCCTTCCTCCTCCTCACTTCCTTTTCCCTCCTCCTCCTCTCTTCCTTTTCCCTTCCTCCTCCCCCTCCCCCCTCCTCTCTTCCTTTTCACTTCCTTCTCCTCTCTTCCTTTACCCTTCCTCGTCCTCTCTTCCTTTTCCCTTCCTCCTCCCCTCCCCCCCCTCCTCTCTTCCTTTTCACTTCCTTCTCCTCTCTTCCTTTTCTTTTCCTCCTCCTCTCTTCCTTTTCCCTTCCTCCTTTTCTTCCTTTTCCCCTCCTCCTCCTCTCTTCCTTTTCCCTTCCTCCTCCTCTCTTCCTTTTCCCTTTCTCCTCCCCCTTCCCCTCCTTGTCCTCTCTTCCTTTTCCCTTCCTCCTTCTTTCTTCCTTTTCCCCTCCTCCTCCTCTCTTCCTTTTCCCTTCCTCCTCCTCTCTTCCTTTTCCCTTTCTCCTCCTCTCTTCCTTTTCCCTTTCTCCCCTTCCCCCTCCTCCTCCCTGACTCTTTTTTTTCATAGTTTCCCATTTCCAGTGCGATACCTCTGCTGCGACTGATATTATCCTGCTGGTGGACGGATCTTGGAGTATCGGACGCAACAATTTTGGACTCATTCGAGAATTCCTGGCAGCTTTGCTGGCACCTTTCAATATTGCTGAGGATAAGATCAGAGTAGGTGAGTGGCATTTTTTTTTTTGCAGGATTCAAATTCAGGAATGATTCAGTTTTGGAAAAAAAAAAATCATGTTTTCTACCAACCCAAGGACGCGGCAACATATATCATTATGGCAGAGACTCTTTGGTCTCTTAAAATCATTTCTTGCATTGTTATGATAGTAATGAATTCATTGGTAATTGCATCTCAAGAAGTAGTTGCAACAATAGAAAAGGTCTAGACTTAGAAGAGACAGGTTTTCAAAGAATTCAGGAACTACTCTTTGTCAACTCGCAACGCATTCCTGGCCTGCTCTCGAGTTGTCATAAGCAAGGGGGGATGGGAAACTGACAAACCGTCACGGCAGCCAAAGACAGATGCACATTCCAGATTTATCTCTCTCAAGGCTGTCTCCCAGGGTTACCCACAGCGGCTGAGTGGTCTCTACAACCCACGAAATTGCTCCGTTGGTGAATGTGATTGAAGATACACCCTGGGGGGAGGAGGGAATCAGGGTCATAATTGGGGTGTAAATTACATAGGTGCAGAGCTGGTTTCACTTGGGAACATGTCGACATGAAGCTCCTAATAAATAACTGGATTTCTTTTGAAGCTTGACTCATGATTTAATTAGGGCATCCCTGACACTCTTGTTGCTGTTTTACATCCTCCACATGATGGCGCATCTTTCTTTCTTTCTTTCTTTCTTTCTTTCTTTCTTTCTTTCTTTCTTTCTTTCTTTCTTTCTTTCTTTCTTCCTTCCTTCCTTCCTTCCTTCCTTCCTTCCTTCCTTCCTTCTTTCTTTTTTTAAAAAATAATTTTATTGAATTGTTTACTAAAATTTCAATTCAGAAAAAGGGAAAGAAAAAGGCAGAAAGTGCATGCAAAAGAAAAAATGTTATTTTATTGACATTTTAAACAATAGAGAAAAACTAAACTGGAGTGCACACATAAAAAGGAGTAAAATAGAAAAAAGATTTCTTTTTTAAAAAAGTAATTGTATTGAAATTTTTAATAAATTAAAAACTAATATAAACTAATATAAAAGGAAAAGTGCAGGAAAAAAACGCAGGGGGAAAAAAAGGAAAACAAGAATTTTAAAAATAATTTTATTGGTTTTTATTTTTAACAAACATAGCAAAAAATTAATATAAGCTACACTTTAAAAAAAATGAAAACGGCAGAAACTGCAGCAAAATGAAAAAAAGAAAGAAGTAGAAAAAAGCGTGGAAAACCCCCAGTTTTCTTTCTGACTTCTTCTCCTTGTCATTTCTTTCAGGCTTGTCCCAGTACAGCAGCGACCCACGGACGGAATGGGATCTGAATACATATTCTACCTGGGAGCAGGTGTCCGAAGCCATTCGGAATTTGCGCTACAAGGGAGGGAACACCTTCACAGGTAAATTGATTACCTGAGCTCTCTGGAGGTGGTAGGTAAACTTTCCCCATGGTGGGGTGGGGGAGAAGGAGGATGTTGTGGCCCGTCAGCGGCCTGTGCAGCTAATAGCTGATTCTGACAGCGAGGAGGCTGGTGTGGTGCTTTGTTTTGGGCCTAGGAGGCCTCCCTGAAGCCTCCTGGGAGTGAAAACGGGCCGTGGGGGGTATGGTGTGTGCCCCCACATCCCATTTTGGGTCTAGGAGGCTTTCCTGCACTTACCTGGGAGACAAAATGGGGCACATGGGGACTCCTAGAAAGGGTGGGGATGGGTGGTGCCAGCCAGCAATTTCACTACCGGTTCGCCCGAACTGGCCCGAACAGGCTGAATCCCACCACTGCCTGGGACACTGCAACCGTCATAAATGTGTGTCAGTTGTCAATCATCCGAATGTAAATCACCTGGCCATGAGGATGCTGCAACGGTCATAAGGGTGAAAAATGGTCCTAAGTCACTTTTTTCACTGCCTTTGTAACGTCAAACGGTCACTAAATGAACTATTGTAAATCAAGGACTACCTGTATTTGTAACTGTTGCAGTGTCCCGGAGTCACGTGTTCGCCTTTGGCGACCTTCTGACGAGCAAAGCCAAAGGGGAAAGCCAGATTCACTTAACAACCGTGTTACTGACATAACAACTTGCAGCGATTCACTTAGCAACTGTGGCAAGAAAGCTCGTAAAATGGGGCAAAACTCATTTAACAAATATCTTGCTTAGCAGCATAAATTTTGCGTTCGGTTGTGGTCGTAAGTCGAGGACTCACCTGTAAAACATTTTGCCATGTTTGTCACCCTTTACAGAAAGAAGCAGGGTGGTGAAAAACCACTTTTGCCCGGATTTAAGAAAAGGGAGAAATCAGGACCTGAATTACATCTCATTCCTTTTCTTCTAAATATAATTTCTTCCTTCCCTCTTTTTTTCTCCATCCAAGGATTGGCACTTACTCACGTCCTAGAGCATAATCTGAAGGAAGACGTGGGCATGAGGCCTGAAGCTTCTAAACTCCTCATCCTTTTGACCGATGGCAAATCTCAGGATGATGCCAGCCCACCTGCCCAGACCTTGAAGAATATGGGAATCAAGATATTCGCTGTGGGTGAGTCCCCCAGACCAGTGGTGGGTTCTAACCGGCTTTACTACCAGTTCTCTTTGTGCATGTGCTTCGTAAACTTGCGCTCTGCGCAACTGTGTTGGGAATCTGCCCAGCTGGGGTACGGCAATCCACTCTGCCGCACCTCTGCCCACTCAGCTGGGCTAAAAAAGAAGAAATAAAAGGTAAGAATAACACGAGGGCGGGCGGGAGGGCCCAGCTCCCGGACAAAGAGAACCGGTTCTGTGACGTCAGATCGTCACCGCTACCGGCTCGGCCGAACCGGGCTGAACCGGGAGGAACCCACCACTGCCCCAGACCCAAGTCAGCATGGGGAATTCTGGGAGTTGAAGTCCACTCCTCTTCACCGCTTCAAAACCCTCTAAAACTCTGTCTCATGCCAATACCTGATCCGACCACGAGATGGCGCTGCCTCCCTACGCAAGCTGAAATCTTTTGCAAACTAAACAGTTATTTCTATTCCAAGAGCCTTTCTCCAGTCTGGTGCTAAGAAATAGTTTGGACTACAAGTTCCATTATCCCTGGCTGCTTTGGCTATGATGAATGTTGACTGGACTGATGTGAACTGTAGTCCCTTGTATCTGAAAGGCTCCTGGACAGGTATAAATATTGAGGGGCTTCACATACGTCGAATCTACTAAACGTCATCGAAGTAGGGTTTTGTGTTAGATTTATGCAATTCTGCTGGACTGAGCTGAAATGTAGTGGGGTTGTGTATGGGTAGGGTTGTGATGGCGAACCTATGGCACGTGTGCCAGGGGTGGGTTCTAAATTTATTTTACTACTGGTTCTGTGGGCGTGGCTTATTTTGTGGGCGTGGCTTGATGGTCATGTGACAATTCTTTAGGATTTAGCAGAGCTACTGGTCTACCAGGCTTTTAACTGCTTGCAGAGCTGTACCGATCTACCCATTTATTTTTGCAGGCACTGATCTACCCATTTATTTTTGCAGGCACCGGTCTACTCATTTGTTTTCTTTTAACACTGATCAGCTGTAGGGCAGCCTTTTGAAGCCCTGTGGCAAGAGTTTAAACAGTTTTTTTCCTTCTAGCCATCAACTGGGACTCAGGAGGCAGCAATAGATTGGGGGTGGGGCCAAATAAAAGGTAAGAATAACGCGGGGTGGGTGGGGGCGGGGACGGGGCAGAACCGGTTCAGTGATGTCATATTGTCACTGCTACCGGCTCGGCGGAACCAGGCAGAACCGGGAGGAACCCACTACTGACGTGTGCCACAGGTGGCATGTAGAGCCCTCTCTGCGGGCATGCCCACTGTCGCCCCAGCTCAGCTCCACTGCGAATGTGCACGCACCTCCTGCTGGCCAGCTGGTCTTTGGGTCTGTGCTGTGCAAGCACGGGGGGCACATGCGGAGGACTCATGTGCGCAAGCACGGGGGCTGGGGCGCATATGCGGGGGCACTTGCATTGGATTTTGGGGGTTCATGTATGCATGCCCCCCTGCACTACACTTTGAGCCTGGAAGGCCTCCTGCACCAATCTGGGAGCCAAAACAGGGTGGGGGGACACCATGCAAGGGCCCCCGCGCCCCATTTTGGGCCTGGAAAGCCTCTTGCACCAACCTGGAAGCCAAAACGGGATGTGAGAGGACCGGAGCACATGTGCGGTGGATGCATGCACATGTGTGGGGCGGGGGGCATGTTCAGGGAGGCACTTGCATTGCATTTGGGGGGTTTGGGCACACATGCGTGCATTCACATGCGCACACGCGCGCTTTGGGCACTCAGCACCAAAAAGGTTAACCATCAGTGGGGTAGGGCAGAGGTGGGCAACTATGGCCCTTTTATGACTTGTGGACTTCAATTCCCAGCATTCCTGAGCTAACATGGCTGGCTCAGGAATTCTGGGAGTTGAAGTCCACAAGTCATAAAAGGGCCATAGTTGCCCACCCCTGGGGTAGGGGAATCCTTCATGGCAGGTTTTTTGATTCAGGCTATCCCATTGTGCCACCATAGAGTTTGTTAGTCGGGACACAACATGCTATGAGAAGGCAGGAGCTGTGCTTTGTTAGCCTATGTTTAAATCAGAGGTGGTATACAGCTGGTTCAGACCGGTTCGCCTGAACCGGTAGCCGAAATTGTGGGTGGGGCCTCTCACTCGCCCACCTGTCCCAGCTCTATGCCATCCTATTTAGGTATGTTTTTGAGGCTGGGCGTATGTGTGGAAGGCAGGTGAGTAAGTGAACTGGGCAAGCATGCGCATGAAGCAAGCGTGTGCGTGCGCGGCGAACCGGTAATAAGATAATCCAAAACCCTCTGCTGGTTTAAATGTGTTGTTTGTGGGGAAGTCACCCAAATAGTGCCACTGTTACAGTGCCATAATTAAGAGGGATACTTCTCAGAGAATTCTGTAGCACAAAATATCTCCAGGGAAAAGAGCTCTAAAAGAGGTGGAAGAGAAGGAGAGGAAAAGGGGCGGGGGAGAAGGGATGAGGAGAAGACAAAGAGGGAAGAGAAGAGGGAAGGAGAAGAGGAAAGATGAGGAGGAGAAGGAGAGGAAGATGGAGAAGTAGAAGGAAGGGACAAAGAGGAGAAGAGGAGAAAGAGGAGGATAGGGAGGGGGAAAGGATGGAGAAGAAGGAGGAAGAGGAGAAGGAAGGGAGATAAAGAGAAGGAGGAGGAGGAGAGGACAGAAGGAAGGAGAAGGGACAAAGGGAAGACAAAGGAGAAGAAGAAGGAGAAGGAGGAATTGAAGGGGAGATGGAGAAGCAAAGGGAGACAGGGATGAGGAGGAGTGGAGGAGAGGAAGGACCAGGAGAAGGAGAGGAGGAGAAGGAAGGGAGATGGAGAAGGGGAGAAGGAATAGAAAAGAGAAGGATGAGAAGGAATTGAACAAAGTGGAATAGCAGCTAAATACACTGGACAAGAATGTTATTTTATTTGCAAAAAAATAAAAAATAAAATCCAAAGAGAGAAGATAGGGATCAAATGGAGAGCCAGTCTAGTAAAAGCATGGCTGGTAGGATGATTTGAGGGGTCCTTGGTGCTCTCTGAGTTTACTTGTTTTCTTGTAGATGTTGCATTACGCAAACTAAGGTAACATCATCAAGAAATGGTTGGATGGTTCCAATAGATGGTTGATTGGAACCCCAAATCAGGGTATTCCTTACAGTAATCATTTGGGCTATTTACTGGTGGATATTATTCTTGCCAAACGCTCCACAGAAAAGTGGTAAACAGCAGCATACGTGAAAGGAGGTAGGCCAGGGATCTGCATCCTTAAACAGTCTGTTGTGGCCCGCCAGCGGCCTGCGCGGATCATGGCTGATCCCGATGACAAGGAGGTTGGTGTGGGGTCGCGCCAGCACCCTGCGCAGCCGGCGCTCATGTCAGACAGCGAGGAGGCTGAAGAGGATGTGCCAGAGGCAGAGACTCAGCCAGGGCCTTCAGAACCTCCAGAGGCTCCTTCAAGTGGAGAGAGCGAATTGGAGGAGTCTCTCCTCAATGCTCGAGCATGCAGGGCTACCAAAAGGCAGGAGTGGCTACTCAGGAGGAGGAGGTCTCCTCGAGAGTAAGGTTTGAGGATAATTGGCCACTCCCTTAGCCTATTTAAGTCGCACGCAGTTAGTAATTTCTTGCTGGAAACAATGTGCAATTATTACAGAGCATTTTGGAGAGTGAATGTCTTATCGTATCTTGTTTTCTGGGCTGGTTGCCAACCTTTGCCGGACTTCGTTTATTCTCGGTATGTTATAACTTTGATAAGGACCGTTGGTGTGTGTCACAATCCTTGGGAATCCGGAGCTGGGGCAGAACACAGTCAAAGAGCCGTTTGGACCCGTTTCCCACAGAAAAGAAAACACCGGGAGCCACAAAATCCTTCCCGTGCCTGATTATTTCTTGAGTGGCTACAAAACTAGCATACGTAGTTGAATTAAATGTTCTGTTTTCTTCTGAAACTTTTCTTTTCTTGGATTTATCCATGGTTGGCCTACCGAGAGTTGAAAAGCTCAATAAATTGCGTGCCGGCAGGTGTCGCACATTGGCGGTTGTGACGCATATTTTGAGTGACAGGGAGCTGCAGCAGAGGGGTGAAAGAGCCACATGCGGCTCCAGAGCCACAGGTTGCTGACCCCTGAGGTAGGCCAAACAGGCAAGATGGCCGTTGCAACCACCATCTTGCCTTTTTGACAGCAGATGCTGCTGGTGGCAAGACTCAGCGTTCATTCCCAGAGCTGAAGAAACTTGAGGAAGCTTCTTGGACGAGAAGCGAAACGTCTTGAAGCAAAAACGAAGAAATCCCAGTTGCCTTTTGGAAAAGCACCTTTGCGACAACCACGATCTGGATGATTGAGAATCTCCGTACTTCCAGGTCCTCACGTTTCCTTTTTTGTTTTAGGGGTGAAAAATGCCGATGAAACAGAGCTGCGCCAAGTGGCCTCCGAACCCCTCGAGATGACCGTCTACAATGTGGTGGATTTTCCTCTGCTTCGTTCTCTGGTCAGCCAACTCACGTGGCTCTTATGCGCTTGGATCAAGGACCAGAAGAATATAGGTGATACCAATAAAGGAGAATATTTGTAGATCAGGGTTGAACCGTGGGGACCTCGCTGCTCTCTGAACTTGGTGGTTTTCTTGCAGAGGTTTCATTATCCAACTAGCTAACATCATCAGTGTTAGATGAGTAGATGATGTTACCTAATTTGGGCAGTGAAACGCCTGTAAGAAAACCACCAAGTTCAGAGAGCACAAAGGGCCTTCCTGATAGCTGAGGCTGACCCCATTTCTTTAACATCACTGCCTGCCTGAATTTAGAGTTCACTCCTGCTGAGTCACTCAACTGGCCCCAGAGGCACCAGGAGGGAGGTCAAAAAAAGTCAAGATGGTGGATGGGGCTATGATGATGCATATAAAAAGGGGTGGGGCTTAGCCATGCATTTACAAGCCTCTCCATCCCAAGAACATCCTGTCGGTGTCAGGGTTCCCACCGATGCCCTAATAAAATCAGGAGCCTCAAACAAAGTTTCAAGAAAAATCCAGTTGTTTATTAGGAGTGCCATGTCGGCACGGACCAAGTGAAGCCAGCTCTAACTTCACTCGATTCGCGCCTTGCCTCTGACCCTGTTTCCCCCTCCCCCCAAGGTGTGTCATCAGTTACATTCCCCAACGAAGCAAATTAGCGGGTTGTAGAAGTCACTCCCTCCGGCTGTTGTGGGTCTCTGTGGAGATGGCCTTGACTTTGGCCTGCTAGGATGTGTTTTGTTTTGACTGTGGTGCAAATTCCTCAATGCATCTGCGAGGCTGCAATTTCCCATCCTCCTGCCTATGGCAACTCAGAAGCAGGTCAGGAAAGCTTTGCGAGTTGACAGTCGGCCTCTTACGCAGAAATACAATCCACATCTTTTTAATATTTAGATACTTTAGGGATGAATGTGGTTTTTCATAGCCATATCATTTTTTTTCAACAATAAGATTCTGCCCTCTGAGAAAACTTCATTTCCTGCACCAAAATGGGAATCGTTTTGCATTTTGCAGCCTACGAGATAAGAGGAGATGTGAATCAAATTCTACCGCGAAGAGAGAAAATAAAGAAAGCTCATCGTTTACATTAAGTTGTTTTTCATTGGGAAAAATGATGCCATTCTTAACCAATATTTTAGCCTCACTTCAAGCTGTGAATAGCCCTAACAGTAAACAGATTCAGCCACCTTGCTTTACCGCTTCAATTTTTTTTAATGTATGTTAGATTTTTTTTCTTCCTACTGTTTTAATCTCTGACTAAGACCTTGGCTCTGAACAGCCTAATTTGTCAATTCATCTAATCGGCTTTACCTTAGGCATATCCAGAATGTTTTGAACCACTTCGAATTAAAAATGCCTTGCTCTAAGTGTCAAATCTTTTTTTATGAGTTCACTTCAACCATTTGTGCGTTCTATCAAGCTTGAAATAGTTTAAACACTCCCAAAAATGGCCCAAGGAATCCACTGTACATGGAGAAAGACAGTTTAGAACAGGAGAAAACAATTTCAGACTTGAAAGAATATATTTCATATCCAGGGCAAAACGGGGTTTTTTTTTTGGATTCGCTTTGACGTAACGGAATAACAGAATTGGATGGGGACTTGAAAGTCTTCTAGTTCAAACCCCTGCTCAAGCAGGAGACCCTAGATAATTTCAGACACTGTCTCTTCTTGAAAGCCTCCTGTGATGGAGCACCCACGACTTCTGGAGGCAAGTTGTCCCACTGGTTAATTGTACTAACTGTTCAAGAAATTTCTCCTTAGTTCTAGGTTGCTTCTCTCCCTGAATAGTTTCCATCTGTTGCTTCTTGTCCTGCCTTCAGGTGCTTTGGAGAATAGGTTGACTCCCTCTTCTTTGGGGCAGCCCCTTAGATATTGGAAGACTGCCATTATGTCACTCCTAGTCCTTCTTTTCAATAGACTAGACCAGGGGTGGGCAATGGTGGCTCTTTTACAACCTGTGGACTTCAACTTGCAGAATTCCTGAGACAGCCTGTCTCAGGAATTCTGGGAGTTGAAGTCCACAGGTTGTAAAAGAGCCACCATTGCTCACCCCTGAACTAGACATACCCAACCACAGAGTATGGCCATAGAGTACAAGTGAACAGATAAGTTGAGCAAAACGAATGTGAGGTTTCCGAAAGATGCCCTAATTAATTTATGAGCCATGAGCCGAACTTCAAAAGAAATAGAGTCATTTATTAGGAGCACCATTTCGGCAATATTCGGATGCAGTTAGAACTAATCCCACGTAGATTTATGTTTCCCTATGACCCTGTCTCTCCCCTCCTCTCTGGCCATGTCATAAATCACATTCTCCAATTAACCACTTTGGCTGGCTGTGAAATCCAACACCCTCCTTCTGATTGCAGTCAGGAAGAATGTATGGAATGCACTTCAGTTATAGGGAAATCAATCAGCTCTATCAGTTCTCCCTCCCTCCTGCTCATGGCAACTTGAAAGCTTTGCAAGTTGACAACGAACACGTAAGTGAATGAATCCGGTTTTCCCCAAACCTAAATAACATGGTACCCATTGCTTGGATGTTGCAGGGGATCCATTGAAAACCATGCCAGTGAAATCCGGGGTCCACTTAAGTCCAACCAATCTCCTATTAAAAGAAGTTACTTCCAGAAGTATGCACCTCATCTGGAACTCACCACTCATAACACCCCAGAGATACAGAGTGGTCTATTATCCTTCCCGAGGTGGAATTCCCAAAGAGGTAGGTCTATCTTATGGTTGACGTCTTAAGATGACCCATCCAAATGGATACTGAATGATCGATCATGTGTGACCGAGATCAATTTCCTCCAGAATTATCTGTCCCCCAACCAGCTTCTTTCAACATTTCTGTATTTTCATCCCCCTTGTTATGGGTAATTCTTTTCTTATGGGGTCCTTTGATGATCTCTGAGCTTGGTTGTTTTCTTGCAGACTTTTCATGGTGGCACTGATGATGTTACCTAGTTTGGTAATGAAATGTTTACAAGTAAACCACCAAGATCAAAGTACACCAAGGACCTCACAGTCCTCCTCCTCCTCCTGATTCTCCTCCTTCTGATGCTCCTCCTTCCTCCTCCTTCTCCTCCTCCCCTCCTCCTCCTCTTCCACTCCACAAACAGCCCTCCCTTCTTGTACTGATGACTTTACCTAGTTTGATAATGAAACATCTGTAAGAAAATCACCAAGCTCAGAGAGCATCAAGTTTAAATTTAAAGTTTATTGTCATTGTACGTATATATACACAGTTTACCCATACAACGAAAGTCACATACCCAGAGACCCAGCCCAACACACATGACAATCCCCACCCATACCCCCACCCACACAAATTCCCCACCCCTAAACCACTCAAACATCCACACAATAGACCAAGTAATGCTGTCCAACAGCTCACCGGTGGTGGCCCTTTAGTTCGTTGTTGAGTGCAATTATAGCTCTGGGATAAAAACTATTCAGAAGACGTGTGGTCCGAGGTTTACTTGTTCTATATCTTCTGCCAGAAGGCAACAGTCCAAAAAGATTGTTAGCAGGATGGGAAGAGTCTCTGAGAAGGTTGTGCAACTTCCTCAAATGGCGAGATGCGAAGATGTCATCCAGGGCTGGTAGCTGGAGACCGATGATCTTCTGGGCAGTTTTAATAATTCTCTGTAGAGCTTTTATGTCATTTTATATCAAGAACTCCATAGCTCAACCCTGAGCTACAAATATTCTCTCCTATTAACCCTTTTCTTGTCTTCCCTTCAAATTTTCACACCATTGTGGACTTCTCAAAGGAACCACAAGCAATGTGTCCAAAATACAATAGTCTAAGCCTAGTTATTTGTACCTTGAATGAGAACTCTGGTTGACTTATTTTTATTTTTATTTATTTTTATATGCCGCCCTTCTCCGGAGACTCAGGGCGGCTTACAATGCATTAAGCAATAGCCTTCATACTTTTGTATATTTTATACAAAGTCAGCTTATTGCCCCCACAAACCGGGTCCTCATTTTACCCACCTTAGACAGGATGGAAGGCTGAGTTGACCTTGAGCCTGGTGAGAATTGAACTCGCAGTAATTGCAGGCAGCTGGATGTTAAATGCTACCTTAGTAGGAGGCATTAGTTCTAGGATCCATTTTGTTTACTTTCTTCAATTCAATTTCAATTCAATTTCAATTTAATTCAATTTATATGCCGCCCCTCTCCGAAGACTCAGGGCGGCTCACAATACATTTAATAAAATTCTAATTCTTGGCTATCCATGTTATCCTCAGGCGTCATCTTCAGAATCAAAGCTATTTAAAAGTTAAATAATAATTTGTCGGGCCACCCCTACAAGGAGACTTGAGGACTGGGTTTTCACTCGGAGTGGTTGAGGTACAAACTTCTTGTCTATTTTCAGGTTGTTCTGGATGGAGCCACATCGAGTGTGGAGCTTCTTAATTTGACACCCCAGACGGAATATCTGGTTTCAGTCTTCCCTGTTTATGAGAATGCTGTGGGAGATGGTCTCAGAGGCATCAGTTCGACACGTAAGTCGTGGGATCCCCCATGTCTTTACAATATCAAGCAGAAACAAAAACAAAACACAATCCCAGGCTGCATCAACAGAGGGATAGTATCAGGATCATTAAGAGCCGTGGTAGCGCAGTGGTTGGAATGCAGTATTGCAGGCTAATTATTGCCAGCAGTTCGATTCTGACCAGCTTAAGGTTGGCTCAGCCTTCCATCCTTCCGAGGTCTGTAAAATGAGGATCCAGATTGTTGGGGACAATAGGCTGATTCTGTAAAACTGCTTAGAGAGGGCTGTGAAGCACTGTGAAGCGGCATATAAGTCTAAGCGCTATTTTTTTTTTGCTTTAATTTATATGCCGCCCTTCTCCAGAGACTCAGGGTGGCTTACAATGCGTTAAGCAATAGCCTTCATACTTTTGTATATTTATACAAAGTCAGCTTATTGCCCCCACAAACTGGGTCCTCATTTCACCTACCTTTGAAAGGATGGAAGGCTGAGTCAACCTTGAGCCTGGTGAGATTTGAACTTGCAGTAATTGCAAGCAGCAGATGTTAATAACAGTGCATTAGTCCACTGTACTACAGGCTCTGTAGTACAGTGGACTACAGCTATTGCTATTGCTATTATGAGAAGTGACAGTACTACTTTATACTGCACTGGTAAGGCCACACTTGGAATACTGAGTCCAATTCTGGTCATCACAATAATAAAAAAAAGATGCTGAGAATAGAATAGAATTCTTTATTGGCCAAGTGTGATTGGACACACAAGGAATTTGTCTTGGTGCATACGCTCTCGGAGTACATAAAAGAAAAGATACATTCGTCAGGAATCATAAGGTACAACACTTAATGATAGTCATAGGGAAACAGTCAATATAAATTTTAAGGATACCAGCAACAAGGTTACAGTCATACAGTCATAAGTGGGAGGAGATGGGTGATAGGAATGATGAGACTCTAGAAAGAGTGCAGGGAAGAGCAACAAAGATGATTGGAGTACAATGAACGATTGAGGGAATTAGTTATACCTAGTCTAACGAAGAGAAGGACCAAGAGCACTTGACGGCCGTGACCGGGAGGATTTTTCATCAGGTTCGCCTGATTCGCCAGTTGCGTCCCTTTCTGGATTGGGACTCCCTACACACAATCACTCATGCCCTCGTCACTTCCCTCCTGGACTACTGTAACACTGTCTACATGGGGCTCCCCTTGAGGAGCACCCGGAGGCTCCAACTGGCACAGAGTGCGGCCGCGCAGGTGGTTATGGGAGCAACATGGTGCTCCCGTGTGACACCTCTCCTGCGCGAGCTGCACTGGCTCCCGGTGGTCTTCCGGGTGCGCTTCAAGGTTTTGGTCATCACCTTTAGAGTGCTCCATGGCTTAGGACCTGGTTATTTACGGGACCGCCTACTACCACAAACGGCCTCCCACTGGCCGGTACGGTCTCATAGAGAGGGGCTCCTCCGGGTGCCGTCAGCCGAACAATGTCGACTGGTGGTCTCCAGGGGGAGGGCCTTCTCTGTGGGGGCACCCACTATCTGGAACGAGCTCCCCCCAGAGATACGAAGGATCCCGGATCTGCGCACTTTCCGCCGTGCTCTTAAGACCCTCTTATTCCAGCAAGCCGGCCTGGCCTAATTTTCTCCCCTGTTTTAAAAATTGTTTTAAATCGAAATTTTAATCTGTTTTAAATTATTGAGATTTTTAATTGTCTCGGGTTAAATTATTTAATCTGGTTTTAATTATGTTTCTAACTTTTGTATCTATGTATTTTATTTTGTGCCTGTTCACCGCCCTGAGTCCTTCGGGAGTAGGGCGGTATATAAATTTAATAAAAACAAAACAAAACAAACAAAACAAGAGATGATGAGATAGCTATCTTCCAGTACTTGAGGGGCTGTCACAGAGAAAGCACAGAGAAGCCTCCATCACTGGAGGTTTTCAAGAAGAGATTAGACAGCCATTTGTCTGAGATCGTATAGGGTCTCCTGTTTGGGCCAGGGGTTGGACTAGAAGACCTCTAAGATCCTTTGCAACTCTGTTATTCTGAATATACTACTTCAGTGTCTGTGGAGAGTCTCAGTCATTCAGGTCATGGTTGTCCCAAAGATGCTTTTTCAAGAAGCAACTGGACTTTACCAGAAAGTCTGTTTGTTCCCATGCTGGCTAGGGAATTCTGGGAATTGAAGTCCACACATCTTAAAGTTGCCATATTTGAAAAAATACTTCTCTGGGGTATATATACTCCTGTGACTCAGGTGCTGTTCTGTCCCCGTCTCACACACGCACACAAACAGACAGCCGGGAGTTAAATAAACTGGCAGACAACCAATTCTTCCGATCAGACGCTTGGCAGCAACCCAGTAGCTGCTTGCCAAGAACTTTTACTCAATAAACAAAATACACACAGTCAAGGTTTGTCCAGTTCGTAAAATAAATCCAAGGCCGATAATGTTGTTTCCAAAGATGCAATGTGACTCAATAGTAGTTAGTTTTGTCCATCACAGAGTCTGAATGGCCACCTCACCCCCTTTTATATCCTGTGGGGTGTGGTCCAGTGACTCAGCCTAATCTCTGGCACGCCTTTTCTTCTGTTGCGCGCGCTTATCTCTGCGACGCTGCCGAGGATCCAGCCAAGACTCATTACCCTCATCACTGTCCACCTGTGGCTGGGTGGACATGCTTGGCCCCGGCCCTATCTCTTGCCCTTCGGCGGACACTGAAGGCATTGCCAGAGAGGAGGGTCCTGGAGAGGGAGGCCTTGCCAACTCCTCTCCTTCACTCTCGGAGTCCTCTCCTGCCGATGACACAGGCTCAGGTAACGGAGCCACAACAGGTGCCTTCAGAACTTTAACAAATCTTCCTCATAATAGAATACAGGTAGTCCTCAACTTACAACAGATCATTTAGTGACCATTTGAAGTTACAACAGCAGTGAAAAAAGTATCTTATGACTCTTTTTCACACTTATGACCATTGCAGCATCCCCGTGATCACATGATCAGAATTCAAAGGCTTGGCAACTGACTCATATTTATGACGGTTGCAAGGTCTCTGAGTCACGCGATCACCTTTTGAGACCTTCCGACAAGCAAAGTCAATGGGGAAGCCAGATTCACTTAACAACCATGTTACTAATTTAACAACCTCAGTGATTCACTTAACAACGGTGTCAAGAAAGGTCGTAAAATGGGGCAAAATTCCCTTAACAAATGTCTCGCTTAACAACAGAAATGTTGGGCTCCATTGCGGTCGTAAGTCGAGGACTCCCTGTAATTTATGGTGCTATAAGGCTGCAACTCTCCTCCTTTTGAATTTCTCAGGAAGAAATGAATTGTTTTATGTAACTTACGATCTCGCAGACATGAGCCCAGATATACAGTACCTAGAAAAAACCATTTTTATTATTACTGTTATCGTTGCAAAGGCCAGGCATCACTGATGGTGTAACTACGCCGACTTTGTTAAGCTGATTTTTATTTATTTTGAAAAGCGTACTTCGATCGGGGGATTTATTGTATTGTTGATCGGCTAAAGGCCACAATAAAAAATGCATTACTTCAAGAATTGGTGATTGATTTCTGGTATGAGCATCTTCGGCTCTGAGAGAGTCCAGGGCCAGGATTTGTTTACTGCATCGATTTAAAAAATAGTCTTCATTTTGAGATTTTTGCACATGGTTGGTTAACAGGCTGCTGAGTCGGCTGACTGTTGTTTCCAAATATTTCTTTCCCTGTCAAAAGAGAATTCTGTTTTCCTCATTGACTCTTGGGGTGATTTAGAATTTGATACTTCAGCTTCGTATCTTATAGGCAGTCTCAATTTACAACCAGAATATCTGTGGCTAAGCAGGGCTGTTGTTAAGTGAATCACACCAATATCTCAGTCTTCCAATATCTCAAAGCAACTTAGAACTAAGGAGAAATTTCCTGACAGTCAGATAAATTAATCAGTGGAACAACTTGCCTCCAGAAGTTGTGAATGCTCCAACACTGGAAGTTTTAAAGAAGAGATTGGACAGCCATTTGTCTGGTATAGGGTTTCCTGCCTGAGCAGGCGGTTGGACTAAAAGACCTCTAGGGTCCCTTCCAACTCTGTTATTCTATTCTATTCTATTCTATTCTATTCTATTCTATTCTATTCTATTCTA